>JAOXYJ010117646.1:0-11173 GCA_028566555.1 Lithophaga nigra
AAGTAATCCTTAGTAATTCGTAAGTAAAATAATTGCTTAATATAAGTAATTTAAAATTACTAAGTAATTTATTTTTTTGAGTGAACCCAACAACAAAAGAGAAAATGGATCGCAGCATTGTCAGACTCCTCATCGGTTCAAAGGTGAAGTTCGGACTCGGTGTCAAGAAATAAAAATGGTTCGATGAACTAGCCCGTTTGATGTAAGTTTCAGAAGCGGCGCGTGATCGTTGGCGGTGTGGACAAGACCTTGGCTGCTGATCTTGTTGACATGAGTGCCTTCTTTCGCGACAATAAGGGATACAAGTTCATACTAAGCATCATCAACTTCTTGTCCAAGGTCGGCTGGTTAGTACCGCTCAAGGACAAGAGGGATGCTACAGTCAGAGATGCCTGCCTCGCTCCCAACAAGTTGTGGTCATACAAGGGGACTGAGTTCTACAACAAGGAAGTCAACTGTTCCAGAAGCATGAGGTCAAGCTTTACTCCACCAAGAACGAAAAGAAGTCGAGTGTCGTCAAACACTGGAACCGAACCATTAAAGAGAAGATGTTTAAGTACTTCTCGGCCAATTCTAAACGCACTTACATCGATGTGTTAGAAGATTTAGTTCACCAATACAACACTTCCAAACATCAATCGATCAAAATGACCCCCGGCGCAGCGCGTCGGAAGGAACACGAGGCTAAAGTGTTCCTGAAGCTGTATGGCGATGTGCCACCCATGCAGGCTCATCGAATTTGCGTTGGCGACTAGGTTAAATAACCAAGAAGAAGAGCACATTTGAGAAGGGGTACACGCCCACCTGGACCAAAAAGGTGTTCATCATCTCTCAGCAGTTGAACACTCAGCCGCCGACATACCGTCTCAAGGATCTCAATGATGAGGAAATCCAGGGATCCTTTTACGAGCCCGAACTTCAGAAGACGGATCAAAACATCTATCGCATCGAAAAGACCTTGCGATGGCGCATCTGGAACGACATGAAGGAGGTGTATGTCAAATGGAGAGGCTATCCTGCAACTTTCAACTCGTGGGTCAAAGACTACGACTTGCAGTAAATCCCTCAACAAGCTTTCTGGTCTCGTTCGTCAAGACCAGAAAGGAGGTTGTAAAAGATCAACCCTGGCTTGCAAGCGCTGCCTTGACCGTTCGTTCGATGGCATCGAACCTGCCTTGGAGGTCTAAAACCAGGTCTTGCCAGTTTTCCCATGCCATCCTTTAGTGAGTGGCTCATCAGCTTGCTTCCCCTCTTTCAGATTATGAATTGCATGATTCTGCATATCAACGGCCATCTTCCCCCGTTGGTGGAAACGCATTCCTTCTTGCCCACTTTGTCTTGCACATCTTTCTCGAGATCTTGATCAAGCCATCATGTTTCACCTGGATGCATTTCATTTTCATCGTCATCTGATTAAGCTTCATTTGTAACGCTTCGATTTCGACCATGTTGTCTTTGAATTGTTGATTGGCACACCGTCTTGTCACAGCAAGTCGACCTATCGGGAGTTCCCAGGTTGGTGATACGATGATCCCTCATATCGAGAACTTGCTGGATCTTCGATAGAATGATGCTTTTCTCTCTCGACCTTCCAAATTTATCTACCATGGTTATTTATTTAATGCAACAATCAAGCACTAAGTCGTCAAACGATCACCTGCCCGACACCTCCTTCAGAACGTGCAAGCAAAGTGTCCACAGCCTCCGACCTACGTTTCTGTAGTTCATCCGTGTAGTGATAAATAGGGAACCCGAGGTATCTCCTTAGTTCGTCTGGAGCTGGGAGTCCGTAAGAGTCGAAGTATACCTTCACCGATCCTTTCACGTCCAGTGCGTCCCGGAGCCATCCCATCGTCGTGATTCAATATGCCACATTCGACGTGCCGCGGGTTGCTCGGTAAAGAGTCTCGCAAGAATACACCTCTAAAGTTTGGAATCTTCGACTCTTTTGCTGCGCGCTCGAGTTCTGTGTTGCATAGGGGTTTGTGTGCTAGAACTATAGTGTGCACCTGTATGTCACTCATTTATTTTTAAAAATCCTATAATGACCATGGGCGAGAGTACTGATTCCATCTTTCAGGATGTGCCGCTTTTCATCTTTTACCGAGCCTGCAACCTTGTTGATCTCCTTAGTTAAGATGCGGTGGAGGTGGATTCGGTTGATATTCATCGGCTTGTTGATCTCCTGTTGGGTCTCGAGACATCTGCTGTACTCGTCGAAGGTGATGTTCTTCTGGATAACGCTCTTCTTGACGCCTTTCGCTCTCTTGGTGACCTGGTCATCTACTGTGTAGGCGCGCAATCCGACAAACTCCTTCGTATGAATCTCGTAAACCAGAGTGTCGGTGTCGGTAAACAGGAGCTTGACATTGTCGCCATACATCTTCCAAATGAAGTCGTAGTGGAACTCATATATCAGGGTCTTTGACATATCCAAGACGCTACCTCCCAAGTAGATGGGCTTATCAAACTTTAGCTTCGTCTTCTTAGTAGTTACCAATTATCGTTTCTGCTGCACTTGCCATTTTCAGGGCAAAACTAAGTGGCGGCCCCAAAATTTGAAAAATTGGTGCAAACGGACGGCGCCTCGATTAGTCTCTTAATAAATTATGGCTTTCGTACACAATGGTTATGTAGAATTCCCGCGAGCGGCCGGAGGGAGGCGGCTCAGGACAACCACGTCAGCGAAGAGGAAGTGAAAAAAAGGGCCGCGTCCCAAAGGGTGAAAGAACATGTGAGATTTGTAGGTTCTCGCTAACCTCACGGTATCTCGGTTCTTCTTGGCACCGCGAGATCAAGGTCAGGATAAGGGTGCCGGTGGCACTCAAGCAGGATAAGGATCCGAGAGGAATGCAGACCGCGGCGCCTATACCGGTCAGAGCGGACCCAAAGGTGCCGCTGGTCAACAATAGACTGCTCATGGAACACGCGCTCAGGGTAATGGAGACTATTTTGTCTAATCGGTTGTAGATTTTTAATGCATGCTCATATCTTCGGATTTCCGCGGTGAACTCTTCTTCCATACATTCGACTATGGCTTGGTGATAGCCGGTGTCTACATTGTCATCCATCTATTTATGGCCTAGAGGAGCATGCCTAAGAGATGGATGTTCTTGAAAGAGCTAATTGGGCCGAGTATCAACCCAAAACCTTCGACGAATTTGGTGTCGCGTTTCAGATGCAATCCATCGCCATAGGTTTGCGGGATTTTGGGCCAGTTTGAGATACAAACCCTTGCCTCGAACGCTTACGCACACGCACCGCCACCCTTCTTCAGGTACAGCCCCAATCCGAGAGCCTTGTTGACAGCCATTCCGCCGAGACCACTCAATGCGCCAATTCTTGGTGCCGACAGAACGGTTTTCGCTACCATGGGAAGAGCTCTCATAGCAAGCCCGCCTAACGTGGGTAAGAAACCACACTCCTTTTGCATATTCTTCTTCATCTACGACTCGCTCAGCTTCAACTCTATACCGCCTTTACCGCGCTGCAACAGATTGGTAATCCTTTTAATCTGGTGGAAAGTGAGTAACATTTTATGGTCGCCCGAGAGGTTTTGATGCGACAACCGGATGCTGTCCGAGCAACCCTTCTTGGCGGCGCGTTGTAATTTGACCCGTTGTCAAGTTTAAACCGTGCTCTTGATAAACTATTTATTTATACTTCGCGAAGATGAAAGCGCATGGTAAGATGTTCGCCGGTGAGATCGATTGAATTTTGATCTTGATCGGTTAGGTATTTTCCCATGCGATAGATAGTGTTCGGGCAGATATACCACGTTTTGCGAGCTTTGAAAGATCGTGTAGCTCGGATTGACAAGAAGAAACTGTAAATGGCGGGTTGTTGCGAGCCGTTCACATAACTCCTATGGATGATGTTGTTGTTGACCAGGATGCTGTTGAAGGTGATGATATTCACGATGTGCTCACCCTCTGAGTAATCGCCCGCCGCGGCTCTATCGAATGTAAAGATTCACCGCTCAAACCCCAGCACCGTGTTGAGGCTGTGGTAGATATCAAAGTCTACCTGATAGCTTTTGGCCAAGGTCAGAGTTTCTCTCAGCGTGATGGTATTGGCACGGAGGATGATCTTAGCCTTGGGGTTGTTAAGTCGCAGTTGCCGCTGAACCTTATTGTTGTCCTCGATGCCGTGAGAGCCGGTGCTCAGCATGATGGTATACCAGGTTGCCCCCTCATCCGGCGAGTAGTGCATGGCATTCTTCCCCGAATGGATGTTGGGGAAAAATAGTAAGTTTCCAGGTTCACTTAAGCCATTCATATCTCCAGTTGCTCTTCAGTTGGACCGGCGGGTTAAATAGGATGGTGATTCGGCTATTATGCCCGGAGACAGTGAAAGAGAACCCTTGCTTCGGATTGGTATTGTCGGATTTGCTGCAGTAAATCACTTATTTATTTATCCCAAGTTTTAGAACACAACGCTCATCTTCCCACCGTCGGCCTTGAATCGCAGAATCCGGTCTGAGATGACGGGGACGAAGGCTTGAGGGTTCGCCGGCACATTTTGATCAAACTCGGCCCGGACATAGATGTCAACGGCAGAATCCTTGAGTTTCTTGCTCTGTTAACTGACATCGAAGACAAACAGCGTTGTATCTGAGAGAGTGGCCGGGGTGATGTTGGGGTTACTGATGAGATGATCCACGTTGAAGAACATCCGCCTGAAATCCGCCTTGTACACTCTAGCCACCCTGTTTTGAGTGAATGATGTGTTGTAGTCCACCGCGGATACCTCTGGGCGTTTAACGTGACATAGATATTGCGCAACCGGCAGTGGTCGAAGACGGCGGGGTTTGATTCTTGATCGTTACTCTTGTCGGTCTGCAACGCGATGATGATCCACCTAGGCTTTTTGGGCTGCTTTCGTGGCCAGCCGCAAACTAAATGTGATGTTCTCCGGAACGGCGATAGAGTCGTACTGCCTCATGCGGTAGCCGATATCTAGTTTGGTCTTACTCTCGATCGTCGGCATCTCTGAACACTGCATCGTTGTCGGTGTCGCGAACGATGGTTAGCTCATGCTTGAGACTGTACACTAGCTTTCGTAATCCTGCGCAAACCCGAAGATGTGCTTCGGCGGGATGTGAAATGAGAACGATCCCTTGTTGGCGAGTTTTGCAATGACATATCCTCCAATGGCGGCGAACCCAGTGTTTTCGGCTGCTGCGGCAGCGGGTGAATCCTTTAACCACAGCTGATTTAAGACCTTGAGACTTGAAGAAGTCGTTCAGGTAGTTCAAAAGGCCGAACATGACTGCGGCTACCCCGTGGTATCTGACAGTTTCGATCTCCTGCCCGGAAAGATTGTATCGGATGGTCTTGAACAGATACATGATGGCGTTGTTGAACAGGGAGATCAAATGGCAACCTGGAAGGCCGATCCGTCGTTCTTTTGAAGCCGTACTTCCACGAGCAGATTACTCTTGGCCGGATGGGTGAAAAGGTCCTGGGTTTCGATGTTGATTTGCAATGCGCCGGACCTGTTCAGATTCGTCCCCGTGATGGGTTCGTAATCATGGCACTCATACTCCTGAAGAGTTTCTTCAAAGACCAAAGGTTTCTTTGTTATCGACAATCTCTGCCATTGTATATTTATTTATATGATTGGTCAAGTCATGAATGGTCGTAATGCCGGCCCCGGAGATGATGTGCAGGTTCGATTTTGGAGGCCTGGCGATATTGTTGAATCGGACTTTTTGCCTAGAGATCTTCTTCTTGGGAGCGGGCAATTTGTTGACTACACGATCCACGGCCTTACTGGCGCTCTTTTCAACACCTTTCACGGCGGCATTAGTGGCGGCGGTCAGTACATTACTCCCCGGCGTTTTCGCGGCCGAAGAGGTGAACACCCGCCCGAGCAATTTAGTCACTGTGTCGAACAGACCCCGGCCGCTATACATGTACTTCCGGCGATAACCTTTGTTCGTTTGCAACATGATTTATTTACAGGAGGTTACGATGCGCCGACTGGTATTCGGTATTGTTGATCCAGCCTTACCGCTTCATCGCATCGAGGATGGCTACGATTTCGTTTCGCACTCCATTGTTCCCCGGTCGGTAAGTCGCGACGTAAAGATCTAATCGGTCCAACAGCTGGTTGAAATATGAAGGCAGGAAGATTGTCCGCAACCCGCTGCCTTGCTTCTTACTGTTTGTAGATGTGTGATACGAGGTTATTCCACTTGAAAATTTTAATTGCTTTAGGGGTTCTGGAAAGAACATCACTGCCTTGGTACATCGCGCCGGTGGATTTTAGGATCTCGGCATAGTTGTCCAAGTCCTTGGTTTTAACGTCCGCGGGTCTTTTCCTCCCAATGAGCTCCCAGAGCCCGGGCGTTCCTTTGTACCGCGCGCTGACCACAAAGATGACGTCCCCACCAAAGGTGACCAGTTTGCTGAATGTCGTTTGAGGATGTCGTTTTCCTGGGATCTCAATCAAAAGGAGTGGTCTGCCTCTTCCGTGATACTGAGTTGCAGATATGTTTGCACGCGCGGTCCAAGGGTCGTGTGAATGCTTGTTTGATCAATAGGCAATGGATCGGCAAACTCTGGCGGCGGCAGCAATGCTGGCAGCAGCGGGGGGATTGTTGGAAGTTCCATGATCTTCTTGCTGATCTGAAAGGCGGTCTTCTCCTGTCTTCCACCACAGGCCTAAAAAACTTGGTGTGATCGCGGCTCAATCCATTTTTCTCGAGTCGTTGTTGGCAGTTGTGGGGTTGGATGCGGCGCTTGACATCCTGGAGCTCCTTGGCAAGAGCTTCGCGTTGCTTTGGATCCGTAATCTTTAGGAATAACATCGTTATTGATTTACAGCTTTGGGGCGAACGCTTAATAGCGTTGAAGCGAATGCTCCATAGCATTGGGGTGAAGGCTCGATAGCGCTTGATGTAACACCTAAACAACCGGCGCCTAAAAGTACTGAAGATATCCCCCAGGCGCCGCAAACAGTTCAATCGTTGAAGGCATATGGTCTCGCCCAGTTGACATAGATGAGTTCATTGGTGACCCCTGATCGTCTTCACTTTCCACAGTGGCCCTCGAATCTTAACTTTAGGCTTAGGCTTAGGCATACCTCTGCCTAATGTACTGTAATCATTGATGGCGAAATGTTGGGTAATCCTTTCAGTACCACAGTTGACACAGATGCGATTATAATGCTATAACTCAAAATCTTCCCACTGGTGTTTGCACTCGCAGTTACAAGCGCCGTATTGCTTGAGATCGGTTCAAAAAACCTTATGCGATGTTCCACGATGCAAGTATAGTTAATATCTCTCCAGTCGCATGGCCGCCCCATGCATCTGCATTCCCCGTCGTCCCCCTCTCGAAACCGATTGAGATGATACTCGAAGGTGCATCGTTACATCTTCCTTTCCGGCGCGGAAATTCGCCCGGCTTGAACCGCAGGTACAGAAGATAGTCTTTATAGATCGTGATACTAATGTCTCTCCCTCCAGTGCATACTGGTACTCCAGATGTCTGTAAGATTTCATTCTTTATCTTACACTCTGTAGAACTCGAATTTGCGGGGGTACTTCCCATTCTCCTTTGAGCTAGTGAGATCGATGGTGACTAACCTATGGGGCTCGGCCCAGCGGCGGTTGCACAAGGTCTTAAATCCCTCCACGGCCAGGTCGGTACAGTAGTTGCGGTGGATGTGGTGGAGATTTCTGACGTCTTGCCGGAAGAGGCAGATGAAGTTGGCATTCTCCCTGTCGGTCTGCCGCGGCAGCTTGAAGTAGCTCTGGCAGAGGTAGAAGCAATCGACATTGTTGTGCCGCCCTCTGACATAATAGTCTTCGCACTTGTTCTACTTGCTCAACATCAAATCGTGGAATATCATCAGGTTCTTACTAGTGGCATCGAACTCGCGCGGGTCTGGTACATCGCCGTCGTGTTCGAAGAAGAATATCTCGATACAGCCGGCTCGCCTGGGCGGGGGCAGAGCATCGACGACATCAATCAATGAATAAGGGCATTTATCCTGAACGGAGAGGAGCTCGCTAATGTCCTCTTTCGAAAACCCCTTCTCTAATGCTCACCGTAGTAGCCGATAGATGGGCTGGTGAAGCGATTTCTTGAAGACATACAACCGGTCGTAGTCCAGCCACCCCGATCGAAGAAAGAGGTTATTCATCAGCGTTGTCTTGTCGCAGTCTGATTTCCCAACGATGAGACCTTTGATCGATCTTTTCAAAAGGAGGTAGTGGTTGTGCCGGGCCGCGACCGCTTCATTGTAGGAAATGTTCCTAACGTTCATTTATTTAAATAAAATAATGATTTACTGCGTGAAATGTCGGATGAAGACGGACACGAGGAACCTTCAAGAGACTATGACCAGCAACACACGGCGACGGAAGACTGGAATTTGCACCGTCCGCGACTCGAAGAAGTCTCAGTTCATTGCCACTAAGGAAGCCGTTTTCATGAACAAGCTGATCAACCGTTTTCTGGTAGAAATGCATCTCCCGGGCACAACTTCGCGGGGCCTGGCACCAAACTACATAGGTGAATGGAACCCGCAAGTCTTGGTCAATGTCCATCAATAGAGTCGACCAGGTAGTCTATCGCCACGATCTCTGCTACGCCAAACACAAGGATACCGCCGTACGCAACTCCATCGCCGACAGGCCTGTGCTCGATGAGCTCGCCCGCATCGACAACTGCGTGATCGTCGGCGAGATGGATGACACTTTGGCCGCCGATCTGGTGGATATGAGCGCATTCTCCCGGGACATCATGGGATTTAAGTTCCTTCTGAGCATCATCGACATCTTTTCCAAGTATGGCTGGCTAGTGCCGCTCAGGGACAAGAAGGTTATGACGGTTCCAGGTGCCCTGGGCTCCGTGTTCAAGTCGCGCGCCCCTAAAGGCAAAGAATTCTACAACAAGGAGGTCAAGAAGCTGCTCGGGAAGCACGGCGTTGAGCTCAACTCTACCGAGAAAGAAGAGAAGTCAAGTGTTGTCGAGCGCTGGAACCGGATAATGAAGGAGCAGATGTTCAAATACTTTTCGGCAAACTCTATGCGCAGGTATATCGATGTCCTGGCCGATCTCGTCCGCCAGGACAACACCGCCAAACACAGATCCATCAAGATGACACCCTCCGGCGCAAGCCAGAAAGAACACAAAGCCAAAGTGTTCTGAAACTTGTATGGGGACCTGTCGCCCATGCAGCGGCTGCAGTTCCGCATGGGAGACAAAGTTCGGATCACCAAGAAGAACAGCATATTCGAGAAAGGCTACACGCCCCGCTGGACCGAAGAGATGTTCACCATCTCTCAACAGTTAAACACTCAACCGCCGACCTATCGCCTCGAGGACTTCAATGGGGAAGAGATCCAGGGATCCTTGTACTAGCCCCAACTCAAGAACACCGACCAAGAGGTCAACCACATCAAGGTCTTGCGGCGGCGAACCAGGGACGGCGAGAGGGAAATTTATGTCAAATGGAAAGGCTATCCCGCTACATTAAACTCTTGGATCAAACAGTCCGACCTGCAATAGCCCCCGCCCCCCTCATAGCAAGCTTACCGGTCTCGAAATGTCAAGACCAGAAAGGTTTGTAAGAGATCAATCCCGGCTTTCAAGCGTCGCCTTGAGAGAGTGTACCAATCGATCATGCTCGATCAAACTGTCTACACTGCTCGCGCTACTGATATGTTGTGGTTCCGCGGAACGTGTCGATTGGAAAGAGCCGCCTTGAAAGAGTCAATCAACCGATCCTGCTCACTCACATTATCCGCACTGCTACTAAATTGTGGTTCCCGGGAACTGTGCCCATCGACAAGCGTCTCTTTGTAAGAATCTATCAACCAATCATGTTTGCTCACACTTCTAGCACTACTACTAGGTTGTGGCCTCATGGGATGTTTCAGAATGACAAAGGTCTCCATGCTATATATCCACTGTTGAACATCTGGTTTTCGAGGGTGTCATACTTCTTGACGGTGGCCTCGAATTTACCTTGCATTGCCAAAACCTATTCTTGCCAAGTTTTCGCGTTCCATCCTTTAGTGACCGGCTCATTAGCATCTTTTCCCTCGGGAAGGTTGCGAAATGCATGATTCTGCATTTCCATGTATACATTCATCTTGCCGCCGTTTGTTGGAGACGCATTCCGATTTGTCCATTTTGCTACGCACATCTTTCTCGAGACCCTTGATCGACGCGCCATATTCCGTCTCCACGCGTTTCAATGCCATCGTTATCTGATTAATCTTCGTGTGTAATGCCTCGATTTCATCCACGATGTCCTTGAATTGTTGATTGAGCCACCGCCTGGTTACGGCGTCGGAACCACTTTCGGGCGGCCCCAGGTTGCTGATTCTAAAATCTCTCATGTCGAGGTCTTCCCGTATCTTCGATAGGATTGTACTTCTACCTCTTGAAGATCCAAACTTGACCAACATGTTTATTTATTTACTGGTGTTAAAGAGAACACCGCTTCATCAAACGGCCGGCCGCCCAACAACTCCTTCGACGCTTGAAATTGAGTTTTACCACCAGCTTCCGGGCGGTCTTTTTGTTGTTGACCAGCCACACATCCACCCTGTTCCCTATAGTCTTCCCAAACTCTAAGTTATTTATGAGTTAAAAGAAGTCTTTTTTCGAAGTTGTTGGAGGCCACAGCCCGGAGCGCCGTGTCTCAACCATGGGTTCTGGCTGAACCTAATGGCCCGGTGGATTTTCTTCAGGCTCAACCCCCGGGCGAGATACTTCTTCAGATTTACATAGTTGACCATATATTTTTCCTTGTCATGGAGATTGGCCACCATCTTGACGCCGTTGAGTTCCATGGATTCTGGCGCCATGGGATAATCATTATGATAGTCGTGGAGCTCCCGGGGTATTCCAGATCCTCTTCCAAGATGTATCCCTGTTCATCCTCCTCACTAAGCAAGCCAAGGTCGGGGATTCCCGCCGGGTCTATCCATTTCAAGCCGTCGGTTGGCAGGTATCGACTCATCGCCCATCTATAGAGGTTGTAGGCGTCCAGGTAGATGAGGTAGTTGGTCAGCTTACTTCAGTCATATCCATCAACAAAGGGGTTGTTCGCCTTGAATTTGTCCATGTAGTCGTAGGGATACATACCTTTTCACAGGAGCAGATCCACATGGTTCGTCTTCTGCTCTGCCGTCGCGTATGGGATGTCA
>JAOXYJ010117865.1:0-17929 GCA_028566555.1 Lithophaga nigra
TCCAAGACGATAGCTGTAAGCTTGTACCGATTTGAATTAGGATTAGTTACAGGATCTTCCAAACTTGATTTGTATAAGGAATTGAGCTTTGAAAGAGGTAGAGAATAAAGTTTTGTGCGAATGTGATGTATACCCAGCGGCTTTTGTATAAATGGTAGAAGGTCATTTAATGAAACATCATGATGTGTAGGTGATGTATAATGACGTTGACCATGGCTACATCTATTTCAGGGAGTTGAGTTGAAAATATCCATCACATTCACCGAGCTACAAGCAGGACTAGACACAATACTTATACCATCAATTTTATCGTTACAACCATGGGGTGTCGCAGTTTCCAGTTGTCGAATCCAGTAGTCTTCCTTTTGTCTACGGAGAGGTGTTGCTACTGTAGGATTGTTCATTCTATGGTATATTTTTTTCGATGATGTGAATTCGCATGAAAAGGACAGAATGGTCAGGTTGATTGAAATGCTGATAGTCAATGTCATTAGAATTATTATTTATGTCTAACCTATCACCATTCATTCGTTTGTGTAGTTTACTTTTCGTTTCACCGACATATAAACCCGCAAAAGTTACACTCTAATGCGTAAACAATGTTAACTGATTTACAATTCAGATCATCGTAACTCCTTGTAAAGTAGGTCTTTTTAGTCAAATTACTGGTTGAGCATCCGTTATAAGAATTTCACAGGTTTTGCAGTTTTTGGTTTTACATTTGGAAATAAGACAATGCTGTTCAGCGTCATTAAGATCCAAAATATCCCGTAGTTGAACAGAACAAGGTCTAACTAAGTTAGTTAAACCTGTCCAAAGCAGTAACCTGTAATCCACTAATAAGGGCTTTGACGCAAATACTTACTCTCGTACATAGTTATTTTGATTATTTTTGTTCCTGATAATTTTCTTAAGTATCCCAAGTACTTTAAAGCAAACTTCAAATTGTCCAAAATTTAATTGTTAGGTTTATTTAAAAGAAGAGAAAGCGTTTGACTTAAATTTTGAGTAGGAAACTCGGCATTATTGGGTTTTGGAAATATAACGTTGAACATCATGTAAATAAATTACGATAAAACCATATATAAAATTAACTATAATAAAGGTCTCAGATATAGGAATCAAAATTTATAAGAGGAAATAAACACCCTGCAGATACTATTAGATCAAGTAGTAGTAATTTTTTAGTATGCAAAATAAAAGAAATTGAATGTACTAATTTTTTCTATGATACAATGAAATATCGGACTGGTAAAAAGATCTATAAAATACATTGCTAATCTTGAACAGTTCAAAAAAAGATAAAACACATTCGAAATTAAAAACGAAATTCGGCCTTTACCTACATTGGATCTATCCAAGTGAGCTCGAAATTAAGGACACAACATTAACATCATTAATGGATCTTTACGTCAGCACTGACGAAAATGGACCACAACAATCACAGATCTATGACAATAGAGAGGACTCTAATTTTCTCATAGTTAATGTCCCTTTTTTGAGCAGAAATATACCAGCGGCCCATATTTAGGCGTGTATGTGTCACAGATGGTGCAATACGTTTGAGCTCGTTCATTCTATGGAGACTTTTTGCACAGGAGTAAACTGGCAAGGAAGTTGCCCAAGCATGACTTTGAGACAATTGGATTAAAGTCCAGTCTCCGTAAATTTTACGGCCATCACCATGAGCATGTGTAACACTTCACAATGTCTATGTCTATGCAAAATGATATCTTTTCGTCATTGATAGAAAGAGTGAGTCCTACATTCCTGAATTAGACTGGATCTGACTATTACCGGATTTCACACAAAATTTATCGACAGGTGATGCTAGCACAGCAAGAGATGCTGACCCTGTCTACGTACCTGATCTCACTTCTTTCTCATTTTGTTATTTCGGCTTTGAGTTTCGATTCCTGGATGGTATCTACAGTTTTTTCTTAATCAGTATAAATTATGTGAAAAGAAGAAGCTACAATATTTATTTAATTCTTTCATCAAGTAATAACATATGATACCCTGCCCTCGGTATCAATGAAGCAACTACTGACTTCCGAGACTTCTTCGCCTGTAAGTTTTTCCTAATGATTAACGACTACATACACTAAAATGTTTCTTTCGAAAAATAAGCCCCAGGGATTTGAAGGGCTATCGCAAAATTTGGATTAGACTCACTTTAAGGCCAATGGAGGTGAAAAAAGTGTACATGGGTGTTTAGGCTTGGTGTCTGGATTAAGCTTAATGATATCAAAAAGTAGAAATGATCATTAGGTCGTTAAAGATATTTCTTTATGCTAGCTAATACATGTGTTTCCGTAAGTATAAAGTCATTTATCATATTTTCGCAGATATTTTTTCGAGTTCACGTGTATTGAAACAACAAAAAAAGTTAGAACGAGTGTTATTGCATATATATAGATTAGAGTGTTGTTCTCCTCTCATCGCCGACCTGCTTTTGTACTCGTTTGAAGATGATTTCCTCAGAGGGCTGCCCAAGAAAAAAGAAGGAAAATTGGCCCAAACCATTAATTTCAGCCTCCGCTACATAAATAATATACTTTCACTGACGAATTTACGATTCGGTGTCTATCTGTACTTAATCTATTCCAATGAGCTTGAGATTAGGGACAATACCAATACCACCAAGTTAGTTTCATACCTTAACCTTCAATTCGAAACTGATCCTAGAGGAAGACTACAAACTAAACTGTACAAGTAGCGTGATGATTTCATCTTTCCAATTGTCCACTTCCCACTTATCTGTTGTAATACCCCAGCAGCACCGGCGTATTGAGTTAACACACAAGAAATATATTACTAGATATTACTTATAATAAATTCAATTACTCAAAATAAGTAACTTTTATGTAAAAATGTTTGTAATTGATTATCATTACAAGTAATACTGAGTAATAGGAAGTAAATTTAAGTAATTCGTTTTTAAGTAATTTAAGGCAATTCCAAGTAGAGTAAATAAGTAATTACAAGTAATTCAAATAAGTAATTACATAATAATAATAATAATCCAACCAGCATTTCCACGTATTTTTAAGTAATTTTTAAATGATTAAATAATCATGACAAGTAATTCTAGAAATTAAAATAAGCGTGATAGGTTATCATAAAGTAATTCTTAGAAGTAAATTTGATGGATTTAACTAATCAAAGTGAGTAATTCTATGAAAAAATCACTTTTAGTAATACCAAGTAATCCTAATTAGAAATTCCAGGTAAAACTAAGTAATCAAGTAAAAACCAAGTAATTAGAAAAGAAAATTCTTACTAAAATTATTGTAATCCAGATTTCAAATGAATTTGAAGAAAATGTCCTTAACTGTCTGACATTTGATTTGATGAAATTCACCGAAGACTACAAGTTCAAGATATAAGATTTAGAACGAGTCTTAGTGAGGTTAAAGCAAATGTCTTAAACTCTGGCTAAGGAAAATCCATGGTATATAGGCAAAGGATGATTACCTGACACTGAAATTTTATTCTAAAACGTACTCATACCTACCAATTTACTTTTCACAAAATCCATAATAAATGTATAGGTAGTATACATTGGAGTTCTATACATTATCAAATATCTGGTGTGATTGTGTTTCTCGCAGTAAACAGTTTAGTATTTCTTTTCTTAAGGATGTGATGATGCGTTGACATTTCATCAAATATTCACACATCTGTGCTGGATGCTACAAAAAAAAAATATTTAGCCACAGAACATCTCTTTTAAACCTTTATAGCAAATACACCTTTTTGACATATTTATATAGCCACTATATGATGGTTCTAGTATCGAAAATAAAATTACTTCAAACTTATTGTACCGGTACATGTATCATATTTCAATCTGTTATTTCAATTTATATTTCAATACTAAAAAATGCAAAAGTAAGTGATTTATTTGATATATATCACACAAACGTTCAGGGCTTGCACACGACGGCCGAAATGGTCTCAGCTCAGAGAAGAACTTAAGGGGGATGGTAAGACTAGAAAATTTTTTTGTGGATTATATCATGTATGTACATTGTATGAGAAATGTCAAGAGATATTAATAGAACTAATATGATATAGAGAACGTTTTATTGTCAACAGCCAATCCCTATCCACTCATTTTTGTGAAAAAAGTAATAAAAGAACTAACATAATATAGAGAATGTTTTATTGTCAACAGACAATCCCCCGTCATTTTGTGGAAAAAATAAATCAGTATCAATCCTAGCTCCCAATTAAAAATTAAAATTTACTTTATAAATTATCCAGCAAAACATACACCAAAATAAAACCCTTGGATCTCGTTACGATGTTGCCGTTTAAGGGGGAGGGATGTTGGTCATAACTTCTCAACATATTAACGCACTTTGGAAAGTGTTTTCAAATTGCTAGAAAATATTTTGTCACTTCAGTTATTGCTCTTTAGCACACAATATATTAATAATGGAACGCATCTGATTCCGTTTACGGCGAGTCCATTTGTGTACATTCATCATGTCCAATGCAACAATAATTTATCTTAAAGTTATTGTTAAAAAACAATAAATAAGTACTTAAACCGAAAGAAGAAATTAAATATACCTTACCTAATTCTCAAGCAAAGTCTATAGACCATTTTCAAGTGCAATCTATCCTCCCTTCATCTTGTATAATTCCGTAACCGACTGCGGACAGCACTGCTATTACGACTGGCGCTTATCAAAATACCACATTTTATATCAAATATTTCAATGTGTTGGATTGATTGATTTTGCCGAACTGATTTGTAGATGTATACAAATAGATATTTATTTTCAAATTTGTGTTTTGGATCTATTGGGGCTGAAAGGTTTGATTGTTCCGGGATACTGTCAAGGTTTTTCACACATAGGCTTAAACTTATTGTTGAGATATTGTTTGTGATTTCATTGTTTATGATGAAACATTGCAGATTTATATGCAAACATAAGCCCCTCTGAATAGAAGGATGTAATATTATAAAATAATAATAAAACATTTCATGTAAAAAAATTACAGATGAAAGTTAGTAACCGATATTAGTAAGTACTATGTCACAAGTTGTTTCGGTAAGAAGTAAAACAATAGATCATGTAAGTATTATTATTACTTAATGAAAGTAAACAATATAAGTAATTGTATTACTTAGTAATATCACAAGCTGCTTCAGTATTAAGAAGAAAGACAACATTTCATACAAATAATATAATAATTTAAATTAGGTAAACGGCATCAGTATTAATTTTACTTAGTGATACCATAAATTGCTCCAGTAAAACAAAATACATCGTAGCTTCAAATAAGTAATATAATTACTTAAAAAAGTAAAAAAAGATACTTACTAACCATGATGTTCAAACTGATTCAGTAATAATTAGTAATAATATTACCAATAATAAGTAAAATAGTATCACCAAGTAATTTTGCCATCAATGTAAGTAGTAAAAATGTTTAGTAAAACTTATGTTATTACTGAGTAATTTATTTTTACTTGAAACAAGTAAAACAAAATACTTAGTAGTTTACTTTTTGAGTGTACATTTTGCAATTCATACGTTATTCTAGATTTTGTGATCAGTACCATGATTTTTCTGGACAGGGTTCAACTGCGGACGAATAAGCTTGCCAAAAAAGGGTATGCTGTTCCCATAATAAATTAATCTCTTCCAAAGTTTTATGGTTGTCACAATGAAGTGGTTGATCGTTATGGGATATTCGTTTCAGATCTTTTTCCTGGGCCGTAGTTTCGTCTGTCCTATAGTTGAACATAGTATTTTTACCAGACCAGACGATGACAACTCGGCCCGTGTCCTATAAGAGGCAAGCACCTAAGTGCATCTGTTGTGTTTGGTGGGGTTATTGTTCCTCAACCTTGTTTTTTTTGTTTTTTTTTTTTAGTGTGTGTATGTCTATGATATTTGTCTGTTTGTGTTGTCTTATTCCGGATTTTGTCTGTATCTATTGGTTTATCATTCAGTTTTCTTACCTTCACGTCAAAATTTTTTCAAGGCATCTTTGAATTATTATTGCAATTATTATCTTCAATCTTATCATTATTATTTCTTCTGTAGACTGTAGAAAAGTGTTCATCTTGACATGAATAAAAAAGTGACGTCTGATCTTTGTATACACAGAGGCAATTGTTAAGTGATGTATTTTTTCTTATGTATTATTGTTATATTATTTATTATAATTATTTATTAAATCACCGTATTCAATGTAAATAGCGAAGGCAGGTTTCTTCTTTTTGGACTTAAGATACCTCTAGAGATCTCCTAGATTTAGATTTCTGCTTACAGCTAGTTTTCGACACTATTATCAAATATCGCATGTTTGATTATATGTTAAAGGTACTTGAGCATATAAAAGTAAAATATTATAACGATATCTGAGATCTTCTATCCGCAAAAACAGAGACGTCTGGTCGCAAATTATTTATATCTGTGAATATTTGTAAACATTTCACATTCGGAAGAAAAATGGTGAAACAGCACAAAAGTAAGCACAAAGGTGAAAATATATGACAGCACAAGTAATTTAAACGACAGGTACAAAATATAAACTGATGAATATTTGAAAAGGAAAAATATCTTTTTATTTATTAAGTCGTTTTGCAAAATTATTTCATGAGCTCAGAATTTGTATAGGTCCGCGCTTCGCTCACAAGGATCTGATGGCGATCCATTTAGGTTCACGTCCAGATGACGTTTACTTATCCAATCAAATCTCAGCTTATCTGATTTGGAAAGTAAATTCTACCGTTTTCATTTTACAAATATCCATTTGCCGGACCCATAAGAATTGCACATGTACCAACATCGATTCTCTGAATAGAACCGATTCAAGGCCATTTTTACTTCTATTGGAAGCCGTCATTTCAATAAAGTTTGGTAATTCTCACTGGCTAATGGTTTCGAACAAAAACTTAAAGATTTAGATGCAAATTTCTAAATTAGGAACATTAAAACGAGGGAAAGTCTATACAATTTTTCCGTAAGATCTTCCGATCGGTTAGTCTAATTAATCATCGGATGTTATCTGAACATGACTCCTAATGCGGCGTTATCAGATCCTTGTGGGCGCGAACACAGGATCTGTATTTTTTGTCACCAGTCATATTCTAATTTGGGACAGTTTTAATGTATGAAAATTACAAAAGATCCACCTTTTTTGTTTCATCTGGAGCGAAGTAACCTTTGAAGTATTCTCCTAAGTAATCGTTTAGTGTATCCACAACCTGATCTACTAGAGCTTGTTCCAAGTTACTTTTACCAGCATATCCTAACAAGATAAAAGAAACAATTCAAATTTGCCAAGTCAGCAGTTTGATAGATACAAAGTAATCTAAGGCAACACGACATGGAGAAGTTATTTCATAGAAGATAATCTTTTGAGAGATGAATTTAATTGGACAAATAGATATATAATCTAACATGTTTGGAAATACCCGCCGAACACAAAATAGAAACGCCCACAGATTTGCTCAGGCCATATTTTGCCTGTTAGCATTAATCAGATGCGAAACGTTCCTTAATTGTGAAATTAAAAAGTAATGAGTCAATCAAAGATTTTTCCAAAGTAGAACTTGCAAAATTAGTCCATTATTACAAATACTGTCTTCCTAGGGTTCATGAACCATGTAGCTCAGATTTCAGATCTAATTTTAAAACAGTTGTATTAAAAAAATTCACCACAAAAAGAAATGGACATTAAAGGCTTTCATGGAATGACTAAGTAACATGATCAGGTTTTCGTATTATTTAGATAAGGTTGTTTGCAAAATATAAATTGTGACCTACAGCGGTCTCCATGAGATATGGTAGTCATGAGATAGCTGAAAAATTGCTGAAAGTGACGATAAACCTCCAACAACCAACCAGCCACTGCTGGTGGACTGTTGGTCCCCGGGGTATTATCCACCCAGTAGTCAGTGCTTCGGTACTGACATGATTTATTAGATACATGTTGTTCGAATAACATTCTATGATACCAAATTTAGTGCACCATATGCGCATTTCGACAAGCAATGTCTCATCAGTTGTGCTCGAGGCCAAAAAATATGAATTCACAGTTTATAAATTTTGTAATTTTGTTAAAAGTAAGGTTTCAACAGTTTTTTTCCAGGATTTTTTTGTGATGTTAATCGAGAATAGCGCTTTGTATGCAGTTAAATTTAAATCTGTAATATTGAATTACATAGTTTAAACATTTGAAGTATTTTTTGGAGTAAACATACCATATTCTCTCGCTAAATATCTTGCTATGGCGAGACTTTGACACAGTTGTTGACCATCAACCTCAAACGTTGGTAACTGTCCAGTCGGTAATGCTGAAATGAAAGACGTTTTAATGACACTTTGTTTCATTTGTCGACTGAATCATTATGGTTCAAATGTAATTGAGACTTTGCAGTCAGACAAGACCAGTGCTGATGATAAGTTCAAGCATCAAACCGTTTAGAACATAAAACATCTTTAATACGAACAATTTCAAGCGCTTTCCGCAGGGGAATATATTTTTTCCATAATGAACATTACGACTAACGCTAACTTCCATTTTCATGAAAATTACGTCTAGCACTAAATTACATTTCCATGAAAAGATGCAAAAAAGTTAAAAACAAGAAAGGTCGAATTTTTAACTATTGAAATAAGGATTTCTGTTTTTTTTTTTAAATATACTAAAACGTTTATTTGCCTAAAACGATGGAGGTCGCCCACACCTTTGCCGATTATGAAGAGGTAATATACTTACTTTGTTTCTTCTTTGGCCATTCTTCAAACGGTATCCTAATATCTTCAAATTCTTTTCCTGCGGCCGTCAACAATAAACGAATTAATTCGCCTCTGCCTCGAACAGGAAAATAATACAATTTATAACTTGGCATTTTTTCCTTTGTCGAATTATGAAATGATTCCCAGTAAATGCGGTTTAATACTGTGAACGTGACAACCGTCAAATCAAGATAAAAATTGTGTGTTAAAGGAGATTACAGTTTTCCTCGACCGTGATCCTTGATATAAAGATATCTACTTATAGGGAAGGCAAATACAGATACGTAATTTTATCTGAAAGGTTCGATTTTCAGAACAATTTTTTTATTGAATTGTCGATATCCACTAATTCACCACGTGGAAAATAACATTCTGTCATTTTACATATATATTAATATTAAACAGTGTAATATAGATGATTAAAGGATCTTAAAAGACTCTACTGCTAAAAATCTGGTGTGTAGTCATACTTAAGAATAAAACAAAAAATTGTTTGAATAATAGTTAAAAGTGAAATTGTTGTTTCAATGAAGTAATAGAATTCTAAGGTCAACAAAATCCAAAAACCAGACAACCCCAAAAGTATGTTACTGTTTCTTGTAAGTCTTTAAACAAGTCATTTTTTTTTTTTTTATGTTTGGCACCTTATACGTCTTTTTTTATAAAGGTGGTACGTTGTATTTACTCATGTAAGGTGGCATGGTGCTTTACAGGTATTTTCATTGACAATTTGCTGTCGAGGAAATGCTAGTGTAAACATATTTTATTAATATAATCATGATACAAAAACTACAAAGATTCATATTCAAACAGACATTCATGAATAAATTAATAGGATTCGGAAACAAGTCATTAGACTTATATTAATTCGTTTCCAAGGAAATGATTCAAATATTGTTTGAATTTATGATTACGAAAATAAACCTTTTCAAGGTTAGTTGACCCCCACCCCCAGAGCGGAAACGTCATAGATAAAAGTTCACTGTGACATCAACGAACCTAGGTAACTTTTAAGTCACAGTAAAATTGGACTTCCATGAAATATACCAAGAAGAGACATATTTCCATTCTTCAGATTGTATCCCATTCGTCGTGAACAGTGCTAAAACCACGGGGTAGTAACATACTGTTACGGAACCTGACATAGAAATACTTAATGACATACCCCAATGAAGCTGATTCCGTGGATTCGTATTTAAACACTATTCCAGAAGCGAAACTTAAAACTGCATTTTACAATTCATCTAAAGAAGTATATTTATATTCTTCTTTAGGGCATTTCTCCGCACGCAGACCACATGTTAAATATGTTAGTCTTATTGTTTGGAATTACATCTTTCATTTAAAGCATAAAAACTGTGTCGTCGGTTTTCAACATTTGTATTTAAGTTGAAAATGCACATTTTACTATGAAACACTAATAACTTATCAGTGGGTCTCAATGGGGTATAAGCATGACGCGGGGCAGGCCAATATTTCTAAGCAAGTCTTAAAAATTGACCGTGAAAACGGGAAAGAATGTTCAGCGGGAGGCGTGATTTGCAAAATAATCGCCCGTAATTCGGGAAAAGCTCTACCAAATTAAGCATGAATTCGACAGGGAGAGGACAGGACTCCCATAGAAATAGCACGTTTTTGATCATTTCCGCAACGAATCCGTTTTTGACGAATTAGTTTCATTGCATGAAATGGTAACGTCTTTTCTCCATCCAGGTTTTTGTAAATTGGTAGGGCTCCAGTCAACGACAAAAAATCAAGAAGTGTCAGGCAGAATAAAATGTATTAAAGAATCTTTAAATTCAAAACACTGATTATAACTGATCACAGATGGAAATGCTGAAAATAGAAATAAGGTTTTCTTTCATTTGGTGCCGGTAAGAAGTAACATAATTATCCATAATTACATTAATTAAAAAAAACCGTAATATTGCGTACGACTATGACCTAGAAGCTATTAATCGCCTGCATCGTTTTGAAAATAGTTCAGTAGCTAAAACCACACAAGTGATACAAGAACTTGCGAGCGCACATGCAACTGTAAATGTCATGGTATCACGGCTAGGTATCGGCTACATTGAGCTCAAGGCCGTAACTACACTGAGGCGTTTGACGTCAATGCCTCGATTATAGCAAAATTGTGAAACAAAAATTAAAATGTCTCGAAAATGTTCGAGTAAAATCTAACGTCCTCCCATATATATATTCTAATATATACATGTATATCTCATGTTTATTGACCATGAATAATGGTAGAGTTTTAATCATACTTTATCATATGAAAAGTAGAAAGCAGTAACGCTTATTATTTATATCGCTTCATACACAGAGTTTTTACCGGTAAATTGCTACATGTACCGGCACACCCTGTGACGTCAGGTAGTTGTGAACGTTCATTTTTTGCTCCTTGCAGAATTAACACTAAAAACATATTAAAACCAAGAAATTTTGTTCTGAAAATGCTTGATTCGTTGGTACAGCATGGTAGCTTGATATGGCTATAGTCGCGTATGGTGGCCGTTATCGTCTTTTCATATTACCCAAAGAATATGACGCTGTCGGCGTCCGTCTGTAGTCAGTTTCCGGTCGATAACTTTTGTTCTAGTACTTACAAATCTTTCTGAAATTTTAACATCGATCCTTGGTACAAAAACTGTTGGATTCATAACAGAGATTCAAACCCCTGCCATTTCAGAATTAGAGGGTTAAAATGGTGAAATAAGATGTTCAGTTTTCGGTTTGGTGTTTTTTTTTTTTTTTTTTTTTTTTTTTTTTTTTTTTTTTTTTTTTTTTTTTTTTCATTCAATTCCTGAAGTGTGTCAACTTCCAGAATAAAATGGGACAAATTGGGCAATTAAAAATTAAAACTTTCTTCAGTTTTCCATTTTAAGTGTTCATCTTTATGCATACTTCAAGGAAAGTTCCAATACATTTTGCCTATCATTTATAGTTTGCTTTTTTAGATAAAAGAGGGTAAAATCGCAAGAATTTTTTGCATTGCTGGGTGTACAGAATTTTAATTTTTTTTTTTTTTTTTTTTTTTTTTTTATTCAAAATTGATCAGCATTTTCATTCATTGAAACCTTTTTGAAGTATGTCATCAGATTTTCCTGTGTCTCTGTATAGTTTCTGAAATAAAATAGGCCTAACTTCGCCTTTTTTCAAACGCTGAATTTTTATTGTCCATCAAATTCTGGTGCAGCTTTTTGTATTGAAATACTCTTAAAAAGCGGTTTCAGTACGATAACATCAGAATTACTCTTTCTTTTAAGTTTCTGAATAAATGTGTTCAAATTTACCGGAGTGGATCAAATTTTGCTTTTTTGCTAAAATTGTTTTGTTAAAAAGTTTCCTTTATCCTTATTTGCTAAAATCTGAACTAAAACGACTAACGTCTCAGTTATAAAAGTAATATACAGTATCTCTTGTGTCGACTAATTGTGGTCGTATCATGCTGCACTATGTGAAACTCTGTACGCTTCAAAACAGAACGCGACTACTGTTCATTAACCTTTTTCATGCGGACGATGCCTCGAAGCATCGTGTGCTAAAAACTTGGTTTTAATGACTTCCTTGGCCCTCGTATACATCGCAAGTTCTGCTTCTGTATACTGATCACACAGCTAAACAATCAGGCAACAAGTTGACTTATATAGCTCTATATGTACTCTTGCTTTTGGAGGTTCTAAAGCCATTTATACGACCTGTGGTAACCACAAACTGGAAAAAAGATCTATTTTTGACTGCACCGAGCTACTCTGAATCGAGCCAAATATAAAGCCTCCATCGGGAAATCTACTCTTGTGGATGTGATCAGCATCAAAATACTTTCAGGCATCGTTAGGCCCAAATGGGTGAGATTGCATTGAAATTCTAATAGAGAGGACCTGTTTTAGGTCACAAATTGTCAGAATGTGCTTTTTGACCATATAGGGCTTTCTCAAAGGTTCCCGAGGCATTTATAGATCCGGCTCTGAAGAGAAAGAAAAAAAGTTCAGCGTTTTTAAGCCAAAAATAAATACGGTGGAAGTGTGCATCTGTTTGCTAGAGGATGTTTCATTGCAAGAAAAAATGCCCCAAAAGTACCATTTTTTAATGGGATTCCAGGTTCCAAGTCATTTTTCCGTATAGTTATGGTACAATCCATTGTATTTATTAACTAGAACTATCGAATAACAGCCGAGTTAAGAACTCTTTTTGTCTTATTAAATAGTATATCAGTTGTGCTCTATATTGTCTGTGATAATATATAAATTGTACGTCTCTCACTGATATGGATTATTTTGATATTTGGGAGTTGCAGAATGGATATGACTTGATAATTTGAGCAGGATATCGCAAAAGTATAAATAAGAGTGCATGTTTATGTAACGGAAAGATAGAAATGTGGTAATGGAAATGTAACATGGATTTAGCACGAATACTATCTTTACTAAACGTAATTGGTCGGTAGCCCCTACTTTGGGACTCTGTTCTCAAACCCTGCGGTGAACATATTCTCAGAGACCTCGCGTTATCCCTGAACTTAAAAAGTGTCTAGTTACGGCCATGTCTGAACTCATGTCTACATTAAGCATTCTCGTACCCTATCGTTTCGTTCCGCTATCTTACGATCGTCTGGTGTAGAGATAACGGAGGGTGACGAGACTGACATGAAGTAAAAGTTCGTTCATCGAATTAGGTACATGTCCGTTAATACTACTGTATCATGAAAGTCACAGGAAGGTCAATACCTTCAAATTAACAAAATATATGGTTGAGAATGCATGTTACCTATTTAGACCCAACCGGAAGAAATAATATACACATCTATCTATGTATTTTCCACTGGAGATTTATAGTGTTAATTGTCCATGAGCTTTTTCTTATATACAGATATTGATATCTTGTTTAAATCTTTTGATTGATTTAGCGTGACACGGGAAGCGCAAAATTTCTCGTCCGTAATCCGGGATTTCCTTGCTTTTGACCTGGGTTTTCGGGAAGGGACACCCACATTGAGACCCCCCCCTTATCAAGTTTGAACTTTCGGTTTCTGAACAGTGTTTCGACAAGCAAAAAACAAAAAAAAACCAAACAATCCAGAATCCATGGCTAACTCTGCTAGTAGTTATCAGAATAAGGCTAAAGCTGACTCAGCAAGTATTAAGCAAATGAAAATTACGACCCCCCCCCATTAAAAAAGGCAACGAAATATTTTACCACCTACGCCAAAATTTACAGTATTCTGTCCACTACCATAATAATCTGTAAAAGTATACTAGCGACGTTTTACTATCGTGAAAAGAGTTAATTCATTTTTTAATACAGGTTAGATTAGGTATATTATTTTAACGTAATGTTACTCTTTGAACAGATCAATATGAGAAATTTACTTTAAGGATGGTAATATCAACCGCGAGACGTTAATTTCGTATTGGTCAGATGACCACGGAACATCCTTGTTTTGATCAAGTGTTTCACCAGTGTAAAATTAAAGAACATATGTACCTATATTTTGTATTATCAAACAGTTGTTCATGTTGTCTCTGACACACTATGATCAGTGAAGCGCAGAAAATAAACATTTAATTGTAATACCGAAGGCGAAAGTTTTATAATGTTCCAACAGAACTGAAAAAGATGCGTACTTTTTAAGCCACATCCTGAATTACAGAAGTCACATATTTTGTGCTTCCGTATATAATCTGTGTTTAAAGCATCAATAAGTCATTTCTTATAACCGTTAAATAATTTACGATATGCTAGAACTTGTTCATGCTATAGTAACTTTTTGAACAGAGGTTGACTGTTGATAAGAAAGTTGCTTAGAAGGGATTTCAGACATCCAGATTAAAGTGTCTCCGTAAATTTTACGGCTGTCACAGCGAGCTAGTGGAACACTTCAAAGTATATATGTCCAAGCTAAAAGCTAAATGATGACATCTTTTCGTCATAGATAAAACAACTGAGTCCTACATTCAAGAATTCGACTCTTCTTGGATTTGACCTTTACTGGGAGCGACCTGAAATCGCAAGACGGGTGATGCAGCAGGAAATTTTTACCCTGTCGACGCTCCTTTGGGAGTTCACTGCGATGTCAGTGGTATATGGGAACAGTTCAGTTAGTATTTCTGAGGACTGAGGAGGACCTCCGGAAATGACGTCACCGGAAGTGCCTTGATCACGTTTCTGGTATTTTTTTTATCGTTTTCTTTTGTTTTTAAATTGTTTTTCCTTTCTTTAATTTTTTTTCTTTAGTTCTTGGTCTGATTTCGGTGCTTTTGCTAGTCTTTGTGTAGTGGTCTGTGTATGATGGTGTTCATCAGTCTCTTAGGTTAGTATGCAGATCACAAAGTTGTCTTCAGGTCTAGTGGTTGGTCTGTGTATAATAATGTCCATCATCTAGTCTGTTAGGTTGTCTTGACATCTAGTGTTTGGGTTGTGTATGGTGGTTCAATCTGTAAGTGTGTTAGGTTGGTTTACAGCTCACAAGTTGTCTTCATATCTTGTGGTTTGTTTGTATGGGATGGTTCCATCAGTTAGTCTGTTAGGTTGTCTTGACATCGTATGGTTGGTTTGTATATGATGGTTCCTTTAGTTTGTGAGGTTGAGCTACAGATCACAAAGTTGTGTTGAGATCTAGTGGTTGGTCTGTGTATGTGATGGTGCCATCAGTCTCTTAGGTTAGTATGTAGATCACAAAGTTGTCTTGAGTTTGTGATGATGTCCTTTAGTCTACTAGGTTGTCTTGACAACTAGTGTTCGGTCTGTGTATGATGGTTCAGTCCTTTAGTCTGATAAGTTGGTTTACAAAGTTGACTTGACATCTAGTGTTTGCGTTGTGTATGATGGCGTCCATCAGTCTGTTAGGTTAGTTTTTCAAAGTTGTCTTCAGATCTAGTGGATGGCCTTTATATGACGATGTCTATCAGTCTGTTAGGTAGGTATACAAAGTTGTCTTGAGATCTAGTGTTTAGGTTGTGTATGATGGTTCCATCATTTAGTCTGTTAAGCTGATTTACAAAGTTGTCTTGCGATCTAGTGGGTGATCTGTGTATAATGATGTTTATCAATCTATTAGGTTAGTTTACAAAGTTGTCTCGACATCGTATGGTTGGTCTGTGTATAATGAAGTCCATCAGTCTGTTAAGTTGGTTTACAGCTCATTAGCTGTCTTGTGGTTTGCCTGTGTATGGCGATGTCCACAAGTTATTAGCTTGGCTTACAAATCTCGATCTGTCTTCAGATCTAGTGGTTAGCAGTATTCAGAAATGTACCTCATGGTATAATGAAGATATCATTTTAGATTTATCAGAAATCTAAGATGGCCCCATAACTGTCACTATATTACAATAAGTTTGTATTTGAAAATAGATTAAAATTTTCTTATCAGAAACCACTTGACTAGAACAGTAATTTTAAAGGCGTCCCTTGCACCATTATCCAAGATATGATACCACAGAATGTAGATTACATCAGTTACATCAGTATATATGGGGAAAAGGAAGAAATCATGGAGCCAGTTGAACAAAAGAGTAAATGGCTTATCATGGCAGTTTTAGTTTTTATTGGTTTATATTAGAAATAGGTTTATAAACCTTTTTCAGAAAGAACATAGCCATTTGAACAGTTCCGTCACAGTTTCTGTACTATTGAATTGATATCCAGATTACTGATGTTTATGAAAATCATATATTCAGTGAACCAGACAAGACATTTACCAATGAAGAATAAGACTCAAACATGGGCACGTCACTCATTAAGCTAGAATAATAACAACATTTGACACACAAATATGTCTCATCTGCCTCCACGTCACAAGGCACTTCATAAGGAAAACTTAACATGGTCAATGAAGAGTGAAAATGAGGTCAAGGTCAGGTGACAGGTACCTAATTGACATGTACACCTCAGGACAAAGGCACATACCAAATATCAGTGAATTACCACTCCCTGTTACTCAGAAATAGACTTAATCACGGAAACTTAACATGGTCAATGAAGCGTGAAAATGAGGTCAAGGTCATGGAACAGATACCTGACTGACATGTACACCTCAGGACAAAGGCACATACCAAATATCTGACCTACCACTCCCTGTTACTCAGAATTAATCACGAAAACTTAACATGGTTAATGAAGCATGAAAATTAGGTCAAGATCAGGTGACAGGTACCTGACTGACATGTACAACTTAGGGCAAAGACACATACCAAATATCAGTGATCTACCACTCCCTGTTACTCAGAAACGGACTTAAATATGAATACTTTACATGGTCAATGAAGCGTGAAAATGACGTCAAGGTCAGGTAACAGGTACCTGAATGACATGTACACCCAGGACAAAGGCACATACAAAATATCAATGATCTACCACTCCCTGTTACTCAGAAACGGACTTAATCATGAAAACTTAACATGGTCAAAGTAACGTGAAAATGAGGTCAAGGTCAGATGACAGGTATCTGACTGACAAATACACCTCAGGACGAAGAAACATACCAACCATCAGTTACCTATCACTCCCATGTATTGAGAAACTGACTTAATTATGAAAATTTAACAATTGTTTACGTCGCCGCCGTCAATACCTGTTTCTCGCCTTCCGCGACATTCGTCGCAGGCGAGACAAAAACTCCCAAAAGCTGATGTGCTTTGGAACAGGTCATAATGGTCACTGGCTGGCTGAAACAACAGTAAAAATAGAAAACTTTTTAGGAGTGTTTATTTCAATATCCAGGCCAAGCGTTACCTTTTTAGCTCACCTGACCCAAAGGGTCATGTGGGCTATTGCTATCACTTGGCGTCCGTCGTCGTCGTTCGTAAACTTTTTCAACGATCTTCTCCTCTGAAACTACTAGGCCAATTGGAATCAATCTTTATACAAACCTTTCTTAGGGTATCTAGTCAGGAAATTGTATCCGAGGTTTTGATCCGTGTAAAAATATGGCTGCTGTGACTATAAATAGAACAAAGGGGTCAGAGTATGTTTTTGGCTTATATCTCGAAAAGTATAACAGATACAGAAAAAGCCATTACCTCAAAATGATCAGCACGCCAAGTTCTATCATTCTTTTAATTGGTCCGAAATCGTCCATCAACTCCTTATAGGAGTTATTGCCCTTAAATGACGATTTTTACCCATTTTTGCATTTTTGGCTATTATCTTGAAAACTA
>JAOXYJ010117866.1:0-11172 GCA_028566555.1 Lithophaga nigra
AGCTTCAGTCTAGGTATTTGATAAAGACAAAATTGTAATTAATGAACAATACAAAATATCAAAATCGGGTATAATCTTTAAAAAAAGAAACCCTACGCTTTTATTGAAACAATACAAAAACCCCTTGATTGAACTAACCTTTTTAATTTGTACTCAAAGATACAATCTGAATAAAAAGAAAACTTGATACAAACTGACTTATAAAATAAACTGTTAAATACTGCCTTTCCCTTCTGACTTTAATGATTCTTCATCTCATTCAATTTTTCTTTAAAATTTGGTCGATCAGTTCTGGAAATCAGAAATTCTATATATAAAAAAATAAAAATAAAAACACTTTTCGCGAACCACATTTTGGGCCTAAAAACTAACTTAGGAGAAAAAAATAAAATATCGCTCGCTCTACTGTTTTTAACAGAAAATCCGAAGAACTACAAATCAGTTTGGTGTGGTCTTACGGAAATCTTAGAATATCATTTATTTCAATTCAGCTTTAAGTAAAAATCAAATATTTTTATATGAAGAAGTTTGTTCTCTTGACCCCTTTTTTCTTCGACTTTGTAAAACTACTTGATTTGACATAGGTTGTAAAAGCTGCAATAGCTGTAGACCTATATAATTATTTTAAAAAAACCCACGTGTCTCAATGAAAATAGAGAACTGTCACACTTTTCAGCTATTCATCTTGAATAGAATATACGTCAATATTGAACAAGACTCAAACTGAATAAAAAGTGGATTATTTACTTTATCCTATTTCGTAAAACAAATATTTTTTTCATTTTCACTCAAAAAGTATTTTCCGGCTTTCTAAACATCAATATGAACGTTTTAAACATGATTTGTATACGTGCTGTCGTCATTTGAGTTGACATTACAAAAAGGTAATACGTAAGCTGAGCCAGTCGTAGGATCTAGCTAAGGACACAAGATACAATGCATTGAAATGGACGTGTACAGGAAATTAAGAGGATTGTATTTTTACACTAATATAGAAGTAGGCTTAATTGATCAGACTGAACATTATCACATTTTGAGTCTATATTGTTTGCAGATTTCGGGATAAAATTTACGCATCATTGCAGATTTTTTAATCAATATTTGTGTTAATATTTCCAGATTTGAAGTGCCATTTTGAAAAAAATATATACAATATTGAGAATTACTTATCATTTTACACCAAATTCCAGTATATATTAAGTCTGGATCATATATTTTGTACGGATTATTACCTGTACAAAAATATGGTACAAGTAATAACTTGTATGCTGGCATCATACAAGTTGTTACCTGTATAAAGTAGGCAATACAAGTAATAACTTGTACAAGACATTTTTACTTCATTAAACTAGTATTGATTCATCTTTCTGTGTTACGTTAATGTTAATCAAAGAAATTAAACAGCCGGGAATTCATTTTTTCATATCAAATATATTTAAGGTAAGCCCTTGGGATAATTTCTACGAAACTTGATCTCAATCCAAGACGACCGCCTCTGCCAAACATTTTAACATAGGGCCCTATTGCAAATATGTGCAAAAATCTTTTCCTCTAAAACTACAGAGCCATATGATTCTCCTCAGAAATCACTGGGATGGTCCCATTTCAAAACTGTATCTGACAGCTCCAAACCTCCAACCAAGACAGCTTCAATCGTGGAACATGGTTATTTCCGCCGGTATATAATCTTCGCTTTTTTGCTAGAGTATAACATGCGCGAAAATTTGAGTCGGCGAAATATAAACATGCGTTCAAAGTGTATTACACAAACAAGCAATTTGCTAAATTTTGTTTCCACGAAAATACATTCGATGCTTTATCATTTTCGCAAAATTTTGCTCCCGCGAGAATAACCAGTTACAGCGATTGAAACGTTCAACATTACAAAATGTTCGTGTATGGGGAATGGTGCAATGGGTTATGGTGTAAATGGGGATGGTGAATGGTGCAAATGGTTTGCGTGTGCAAATGGGGAATGGGGAATCGTTATGGGAAATGGGAATTGTGTATGGGGAATCGTTTATTGGTGTTCACTAATGAAATAATGAAGTCGACTGTTTTTATTATTGTTTATTTTAATTTAATTTATTTCTTTCTTTCTTGCAATTCATTTGACGATTTTTTTCTTTAAGTTTGTAAACAAACAAAAATGGCTTATGGCGTAAATAAGGAATGGTATATATATACGTAGATGGGGAATGGTTCATTAATGGGGAATCGTGTATAGGGAATGGTGTAATGGGGAATCGTATAAATAGTAATGAGGTACGATTCAATCTCTGTATACCGTATATTTGATTACGCCAACCTCCATCAGGATGGCTACCACCGTAGAACATAATTTAAAATATCACCCGGTTTTGGGGTCGTCTTGTTTTCCTTTTCTTCTGTTTACTTTTTTCTTTGGTTTTATATTGTCTTCTTGTCGTTTTTGTGGTTTTTCCGTTTCTGTCTTCCCAATTTTACCTTGTCTATGGATTCTGCCTTTCTGAACTTCTTCCTTCGGTATTCTATTCCGATATAATAACCACTAATATAAGACTTTTAAAATGGTCCACCTGTTTTTGTAGTAGTTTTTATGGGATATATCATATATTTACATGAAAATATACTCCATCACAGGTTTGTTCAGCATATTTGCACCGATCCAAGTGAATAGATGGCACTTGAATTCTGGACAAAATAGGTTCAGAGAAAATGACAGTAGTTACTGTAGGTAGGCTATTATGTAAGTTGTACCCAAATATAACAGCAAAAAAGAGAAAAACCAAAATCTGACTGGTCAAAAAAGAAACTGTATTATGGTATTTCATGGAGAGATATTACAACAGAAACATCAAGCCAATATCTGGATATTTTAAATTATAATGAAAACTGTTTCGTAATTAACCGGACAGCGGACAAAATTGTCATTGGCATCTAACTGGTGACATTTGAATGGCAAAAGGTAGATAATAGAAATCAGCTTTAATACCAACTATTCCTGGTATGTTTCAGCTCGTGGTACAAATGTGGATCTGAAAGAAATGGGAACTTCGGAAAACTTCTAAATTAACAAAACCAGCATTCACAGTATTATTGAATTTGTAAATAAACAAAATTTTCGTAGGTGTAGGTATTCGATGATTAATCTATGTGTCAAAGAAGAATGGTCAAGGACAGGCGATGAAAATTTATTTTGAAGTAAAAAATGCGCTGCTGTACTACCATTTCTAGCTCGTATTACAACCTGTCTTCAGTGCACCCAGTTGACTGAAGGCAACAAAAGTGAAGGCCTGCCCAATTGTAGAAGTCCACTATCTGAAAATGTGAATAAAAAACATCGTTCTATCCATCGCTGGAAACCATCCCTAAAGTTGTCCAAGGTAAACATTCAACAATATGCAACATATGCAGATGTAGTTGCTCCCAAGTGTGTTGCAATTGTCACAAGTGTAGAAAAGGCCGACATTGAACTGTCCGAACAAGATCATACGGATTTCTCATCAATACTGGAAAAAGTTATCCCGAACTGTCCTGATTGGCTAAAGCAGTTTTTAGTTTCACAAAAAGGGGTCATTGTTTATAAGCCAAAAGAGAGACGGCGGCATAAAGATATATTACGTTTATGTCTAACATTGTGATGTACGAGTCCACGAGGTTTTGTTGATGTCAGGTCAAGTGGCTTTATCGTACTACCATCATGTACTATAAAAATGCAATTGATCAGTAAGCAGAGCTAAACAAAGAAATATTCCACTGGATGCTAAATGAAATCAAAAATAGGAACCTACCCCCTGAAGGATATGGTGGTGGTTCTTTAATAGATGAGATGATAACTGAACAGGACTTTCAGTTTTCTAAAAAAAAAATGGGAGTTTGAAATTAATTGGCTTTGAGGATGTCACTGATGAATCTACATATATTGATAAGCTGACAACCCACAAGCAAGATATGTAACTTGCAGGACATATTTTGCAATTCCTGTTCTTAGGAATGACTGGATTTCGATTCCCGTTCACATACTTTGGCAGCACTGGTGCTTCCTCCTCAGAATTATACTTGGCTTTTTCGGAAAGCAGTTAATTACTTGTTGATGGTGTTCATTTGAATCGAAATTTCATAAATATTTTGTTAGCTCATAATGGAAACTCATCCTTTCCCATCATTAACATTTTTTTCTTTTCTCAGATGCCAAAAATTTCCATCTTCATGGACTTTTCATATGTCTTCAAAAATTCAAAAAGTGGACAGAATCAGTATGATAAAAGAAAAAAATAAGACCAATAAAATTTAGTCTGAGCATTGGCGAGAAGTATATCTATGGGACATCTCTGCTACTCGATTCTCCATTCATAAAAATTAAAACAGTAATATTTCTTTCTTACTAATGAATCATAAATGAGAAATCATCTAGCAGAGGATGTATTTGACAATGAAATGCTCATTTAGTTGAAAAATACCAAATAAGCATGGAAGAAAAAGACCATCAGCACTTAATAGGTTGATAGAACTATTGAATGCACCAGTGTGTTGATAAAAAGACTTTCGGGATCCACGACCTATAACGGACAAAAAAGATATTAGATTTCAAGAGAATGAAACAGCTTTCTCATCAAACCAGACAAGCCATTTCATCCTTAATTACAGGGTTCAGTGAGTTCTGTTTCCAGCAATTTGAACGCTCTTCGTCAGCGATTATTCCAAGCAGAATAAACAGTGACATCAATGGAATTTTGTTCAGTCAGCATCGAGCATCGATTTCTTCGTAATGGGACCAGCACTAATCCCAGGTTACTTGGCTAGTGCAGAACAATAAATTTCATTGTCCTTGGACAGTCTACAGTATCCAAAAAGTCAAACGCTAGTAACAGTCGAGCTGTACTATACAATGTCAATGCACCAAAGTGAGGCATGATATAAAATCGATGAGATTTCAAGTTCAATGATTTTTTTTGTGAAGCATGTACATCTGTACAACTATAAAAATCTTTATTCAGTACTATGATTAAGCTCCACCTTGTGTTTACTTGTTAAAATAATATGGTCATATCAGTGGTCCGTACTGCATCCTGCATCAGTAGTCAGTCTGGAAAACTACTGAAGGAAATGAATAGTCAGTGGGTTTTCTACGCTACTAATACCGAAATATAATAGATAGTCAGTGTGGGCTTTCCACGCTAACTAATACCGAAGTATAATATATTAAAGAAAATGAATAGTGTGGGTTATATACGCTAAACTATCAGCTTGCAGTTGTAATACGTTATCTGTATGTGGACAATATTCTCCCGAGTCTAAACTATATTAATTGCCATTGTAACAAAAGTGATCTTATAGGTACTGGACTTCAATAGTTATAAAGGACACAAATTGAACATCAAACATTAAGTCCCCCCCCCCGAGAGAAACCCGGGGTATTGAAATAGGACCCGGTTTCCCCGGCCGCGTGGTACAATCCCTTCTCAATGGAGCGTCCTTTGGTTGCACAACTAGTCCGTAAAATCCGAGGTCCTGTGTTGGGAGAATGCCACGTTCTCTGCATGCTAAAGGACGCTTGTACCAAGATCATTACGAGTGCTATGTAGGTGACCAGTTACAAGGCTTAATGTTGTCCCTACCCATCCTGTCCCCTTGTTTCCAGCGTCAATCAAAATTTTCCATCCCTTCTCCCGGTACACCCACTTTTCAGATCCTACCAACCGATACATTGTTAATTCGTTCTTGACCTGAATATGCATATATATTTTTGCCGCTGGACGTTAAACGAACAATAATCAATCAATCAAACATTAAGTAGTCAGTGTAGGCTTTCTCGTTATACTACTTATTTCATTTAAAAAATGTATGTATTTTGTATGAATGTAAAATCTGTCCATTGCGGTCATGATCTTTTGAAATATTACTGTTTTAAGTCGTACGTAGATCCAGAGGCAGAAAAACAGCACGATCTGCAACAGTATGACGTTATTATCGCGACCATTGACCAATACATACCTGGTTGATACATACTTCATAGGTCAAACAGAAGTAGAAACAATAGTACAAAATATATAGCTGTAGAACACCGAAACGTTCAAAATTAATGTATGTACAAGTATACTTAATATCTGAAAAAAGTAAAATTTTCTACAAATAACACATCCAACATCCATAATCAAGATATATACAAGTATACTTAATATCAGAAAAAAATTAAAAAGTAACATTTTTGCAAATTACATACATCAAACATCCAAAATCAAGGTATGTACAAGTAAAGTTCACATATAAAAACAGAATAAAATTTTTCGCAAATAACATAAACCCAACATTCAAAATCAAAGTATGTACAAGTATACTTAATATCTGAAAAAAGTAAATTTTCTACGAATAACACACACCAAACATCCATAATCAAGATATGTACAAGTATACAGTGGACTCCTGATAATAGAATATACAATTTGTCAGAGAAAAGTATCCAATTAGCAGGAGTATTTAATTATCCACTAACTGACATTTCCTATGTATACAGGGTAGTTGTTATAACAGGTGCGGAATAAATAGAAGTTAAATAGACATACTGATTAAAAACCATTAATTTTTCATAGGATTTTTTTTACAGTAAAGAGTGCTTGCATTCTGTAAAAAATGTTTTGGCGGTCGTCATTTGAAACTGTCCGAATTTTGAAAAATACCAAAAAGTCACTATTTAATGACTACACTGTAAAGGATGGATTGCGGTAAGGTCCTGATTGGTCGATGAAATTAGACATTTTTTTAATATTACATGTATGAAAATTGGTAATAATCTGCTTTTCCATTGGAAACCAATTCTGATACTGTACCCATTCCCTTTATCATAAATAGCATCCATATGAAAAAAATTTCCTGCAAATATAAAGGTCACCGCATGGAGTAACACCACGGTGTTATGACTGAAAATGTGAGCATTAGGTTTTAAATTTTGATAAATAATTATTGCGCTACCTCATATGACTGAATGCGAATGAAAAAGGTGATTAAATGTGTCAGGATATGAAACTGTTTGACAAGTACACTGACGCTTCGAGTCTTTATTTTTGTCCACATGTTTAAATAAATATTTCTTTATAGATGCTAGGGGATGATGAGGCCAAAACTCCGCTTAAGATGCCTTTCTACTGTTTGATTTGCTGGATTCAATTAAAGAGTTCAGTCCCATACGTCAAAATTTAGCAGAAGATACGGTTTTTATCCAAATGTCATCAGTAAGGTACTTTTTCAGATATTATGTCTTTATATACGTTTGCATCGGATGTTTCAATATCAATAAAAGTTATTATCTTGATCTTTAAAATATTGCAATAAATACTTATCATAATTCAGTGGAATAATTGTTAAAACCTCTATTTTTAACAATTCTGGTTATTATTTTCTTAAAAATTGTTATATCGCTCATGTCTAGTAGATATACTTTTGATTTTCCTCAACTTCTTCAGATTACAGTTATTAACGCAGTATTTCTATTTAAAGGAGAAAGTTCACGAAGGGCCAATATCGGCCCTGTAATTTCATGAAATTTCGGTTATATATTTTTCGCATAATCTTTGTCGGAAAATATTAACATATGTCTCACTAATACATTACTAATGCATTTTGACCCATAATATCAGTGATGACGTCACAGTGACATCATAATCACGTACATTCCAGGAGAATCCCATGATTTTGGCCAAAAATGGGGCAATTTTTGGTAGTTTTTGCTCTAGATAAGAATGGCCACACCCCTCGATCCAAACTAGATTATTCTGACATATGGAGACATTTTAATCTCAAAATTATTTGGATCGAGGGGTGTAGCTAATGTTTGCCAGACCAAAAATGATTTCTGTTGGATCCGTTTGGATGCAAAATATGAAAAATCAGTTTCAAAAGATAAGAAGGGTAATGGTTCAACTGCACAAAGAAATCAAAATTTGAATAATTTCAAGGTGGTCTTGGAAACAAATAATACTAGAAACCCATTAAATATCATGACACATTGCGACAATCCTGTAACCTCTAATAATTATAAGTATTAAATGGTATCGGTTATAAACTTAAACACAGTGAATTTTATTTGAGGATGTAACCAAAGAAATAGTAGTTCTAATTATCTACGATGATTTCTTGTCGTGGAATAAGAATTAAAAATATGTTTTGATCAAGCTTCCTGTCTTGACGTTTCAGTGACGTGATGAAGTTTTATTAAATCACTCTTCAAAAATTACTCAAAATATTGTAGTTTGATATTAGATTTTAGCAAAAAACATATTAGCGAAGGTATGTATTACAAAAATCTTGTTCCACATAATGTAATACAATATAACTAATGTGTTTACAAAATATTCTTGTGGTACATGCTGTACGTCTGCTCATGTCTAAAATAAAAAAAAAGTATGATCAATTTTAATTTTTGAATTTATTTTCCGAATATAGTCAGTTTCACGCATGCGCTTTAAAACATAAAATATTTTTTTCATCGACTTTTGAGCTATTAAATAACAATACTTACCTGAAAATATTGCGAATAAAATGAAAAGTAACGAACTGAGAACCGGGGGCTAAATATATGAAAAAAACTGAAAACTAGGGCTAAATATATATTTTATATTATCTCTTATCTTGTCCTTTCCAAAAAAAAAAAATTTGGAGCATGTTTATCTGTTTATCCACTCCTCCGTTTGGGAATCCCAAGTTCAGCACTTTTGTTTGTTTGTTGGTATATATAAGGTTTACTTCAAGTGATATTTCCCTATACCATGACTGGGAAATGGTTGTCATAAGAAAGATACTAAAATGCCCATGGGATTTGTTTGATAAAAAAATGTGCTGCTTCTAACTTATCATCAAAAAGTCTCAGACTTTGGAGAAATTAATAAAAAATATCCTTAAAATTTGATTTTGGTCGCATTTTTGCATGTATTGAATTAGAAAAAAGACAAATAATTAACACTGAGGTAAAAAAAAGCGCGAAAAAAATATTTTGTTGACACATAAAATCCAGACCCTGTTTAGAAAATGGTTTTGATTCAAAGTCAATATAAATATATATTATAGAGAGAACAACTGGCTAAACAAAGATACATTTAAACGCAATGTTAATTGGAAGCGTAAAGTTGAGGCACATCTTATATACCTCAAAGCAAAACTGGTATAAATCTAATAAATATGACCAGGACTAAATAAAACTATAATTTAATGGTATATGAATGTAATATGGTAGCTAGAAATTATAGCGATTTGCAGCTGGTGGTCGTAACAACTTTGTATTTGTTATATTATTAGTTTTCTTGAAATGAAATGTAATTGCACGACATGTTTCAGTATACACCTATACTTATAGCGGAACATAAATTGCTTGAAACATGTATTCGTGTAATATTTATTCATTTTTAATGAAGTTATCACACTTAAAATTTATTTTATTTACATTTTATTGAATGCAATTAGACTTAAAATTTTACAAGATAACGTTTGAAAATTACATTTTAATGTAGAGTTATTACCAATCAACAATCTACCAGAAAATAAAAAAAAGTATGATCTCTGGTAGAATGGCAAACAGAACGTCAAAAATACCTACATTTCTTGATTCTAACAAAACAAACAAACTGGCAACAATAGAAATAATAATAGATATAATGCCACCTTTATCTTTACACGTTCAGGCATATCAGATGTGAACTGTCGGTTTGTTAATGCATTTTCGAAAATAAAGTTATATTGAGGATAGAAATTTAAAATATAAAAAATGAAACCAACGTGCCGTGATGGCATTATCATAAATTTAAATATACAAATTCATCCTTTAGAAGCGCTATGATTTGTTTCGGATAAATTATTTTACTGTTTTTGCTTTGTTTCATGACATAATAAAAGAATCTGATTTGGCTTTCACTTTTTGGTCGTTTTGGCATTTATTTCCGCTCTACAACCTTTTGGATATTATTTTGGTTTTCAATATTTTTAGGCCTGGAGCACAACTGATGAGACATTATTTGTCGAAATGCGCATATTGTGCACTAAATTTGGTATCATAGATTGTTTTCACAATGGCGTATAATGGACGAAATGATCAAAATGAATATGTATTTTTAAATTCAATTTGGAAGTATGAAGATTAAATTTTAAACTGTTCAGACTTGTATCATAATTTTAAGCGAAGATAGCAGATTACCCAGATATGTTCATATTTTTTGCACACAATGGAATAAAAAGGTTATTTAGGTATTAATAAAGCCATCCCGTAGAAATCTATTAAAATTGCAGCATTAATTAGGTAAACCGAGTAATCATAGATCGGTCAATCAGGTCACGTGACGGCCGGAATATTTGCTTATGATTTCATTAGTTTTAAGAATTTGCAGCATAGTTTAAATTTGTTTAAATAAAACACGATTGTTTATAAAATAAGATTTCGTACACTTCGTACAAGCCTTAGTTACATAGTTATTCCACTATTGGACATTTCTACTTTTTGCCGAAACCACCGAAGCCGATACCGAAATCGATGCCGAAACCGAAACTGCAAAATGTAAATATAGGAATAATATATACATAAGTAATTATATCATCTTTACCTCTTTCCTTTTTAAGTAATTATATCATGTTTACCGCTTTCCTTATTACGTTTTCTGTTTAAATCATTATATTTCATAAGTTTAGAATATATCTTCTCAAAGACAGTGCTGTACATAACTCAACAATATGGGAGATATTCTGTCTTTTATGTCTGTACAATAAACCTATAATTTCGTATGTCAATGTCATGGCCTAGAAATCCTGATTTGATGTATCGAACTTCATTTGTATTGTCAATTATATAACTTGTGTATGTATACAGTGCATATGCCTATGACCACTGTAGAACAGAAACTGAATCTGTTTAGGACAGTGCATTCGGTGTGAAGTTCCATCTATGCAACTAAGTGTATCTTCTTTTTGAGGCCAATTTTTTTCTGAGACTTTTCCATTCCCCTAAAGATAGTCAGCGGATTAAGGACTTTAGTTTATCATGCAAAACTGACCAGAGAAAATTAACAATTTTGGCTACCAATTCTAAACTTACGTCAAACATTACAGGTAACTGATGGTATGTTGGAAATGACCTGAGCCATATTAAAAACTTGCTATTTCCCTACTACCCGGTCTATATACCTCCTTTATTATACCTGTCAATACCAAAAC
>JAOXYJ010117977.1:0-11172 GCA_028566555.1 Lithophaga nigra
ATATATCTGTAAGGTAACCATAGAGCGATGTGGCTAATGTGCTACAGCTATGCCAATGAATGCAGTTCTTGTTTTGAGTGGAACAGTGTACGGTTCTGGGACTGTATAATGAAATACACAATATGAAATTTGACTTCTGTACATTTTCACAACGATATTTCCACCAGTATTGGAGCTCCATGGCTGAATGGATTATGTGAATAGTGCAAATCTCTGTATCCTGTTTTCTTTTTAGTAATACCTTAAGCAATCGCAAAAAATGAATGCATATTAGGTACGTGATGCTGGCATAGCAGCAAATACTTACACTGTGACCGCACCTGGCCTCGCTCCTTTAGGAATATATGTGATTTTTCTTCGTTTGATTTTGTATTGTCGATTCGTTAGCTTTGATTTCTGATTGGTATCTATGTTTTTCTTACGTTATAAAAATCACCAATTACTTGCCTAGCGTAGTAATTCTCTGTGATTTTTACGGTCGCTTCCGATAAAGTGCTGTTTTATCAATCGAGCAATTCTTTTCACACGAAATTCCCCAAAACGTGCATTCTATGTGAGAATGAAGAGAAGAAAATTATTTATTACGTAATTGTACACATGTGTGGTTGAAAATACATGACAAACGATTAATTATTACGTACGCGCACCCATATTGTATAATTGTCGCAATAATCTGGCAATATCTGTTATTAATTGGTGGATTTGGATATGTTTGAACAAAGATTCTTACGGCACATTGCATTTGATTTTAGTTTTGAAATTAAAATATAATTTTGACACACAATCCATGTGCTGTCTTTTCCAGATTTCAATTTTCTTTCCATCACAAAGGGATATCTAAGGGAATGTTGAAAGAAAATCAGTTATTATGGGATTAGAATTAAACCTTAGGGATGTGTTACTATTCGCAATTCAGAGACGAAATTAGTAGCATTATAGCAATCAATGAATAACACCTGTCCTGTAATATTGTTTGAAACTAGTGCATTTTCGATACCATTATAAGTCCAGATTAAAAAATAGTTAAAATATAGGCAGAACACATCTTAAGGCAACACAACAACACATTGTTCACTAATTTCTTTCGTTGTTTAGTCAAACGGATGAAGCAAAGACATTTGCAGGTCAATGTACTAGAAATATGACGTTATATTATAATTATGCAGAAAATTCTCAAATTGGCCTTTAAATCCAAACAGAATAAAAAATTTCACAGCGTACAGTTATATGTAAAGATTGTGAAAAGGTTTTTGTAGCGACATTATGTAATACTGACGTTTCTATGTAATATAGACTACGGGATTCCATTTTTCAACGATCTCAACTTTTATTTTGCTACGACGACATTAAAGTCGTTTGATTATCATATTTTACGAGCAAATATGAAGGAATAAATCTCACGACCCTAAATATTATAATATTCAGATGCATGTATGAAACGGCAGTATGATAACATATTTTGGATTTATGCTTCATTTGACTATTTTACAAGCTAAATTGATTCTGAAGTTCGGATTCTATGCCTAAGGATATTTTCGGTTCAGTTTTGTAAAAGGTCCTGTTGCCGCTTAGTTACATTCCCAAACCTGGGGCGGGAAAGTAAAAATAGGAAGCTTATTTACAATAGATTAATGCTTATTCAGTAGGAACAGAAGAATGCTATTTCAGCTTGGGTGCTGCAGTTCAAGAGATAAAGTCTTTAGAAAGTAGTGACTTATTTGATCTACCATATGAAGCGAAAACTTACCAAATATCTTCAAACATTTCCACATCAGAGAGTAGACTGGATTGTCCCATTGGAACTATACCCTTTATTGCATATTGTGGTAACTATATCTTTATGTATCTTTACATATTTCAGTCTAGTTTTTTCTGTGTTTGTTGTCTTTGAATTCTTAATGTTTTTAATTTTTTTGTACCAAGTAAAAAGTATATTATCATTACGAAGCATGTAAGCTATGCTTTATCCAGGACAACAATCTGAAAGTCTATCAAACGTTTTCACGAGGTAAAAAAGTTATAATCACCAAAAAATCAAAGATTTAAGTCATATAAAAAACGACATACACAATCTGTGAATGCCTTGATAATAGTAATGAAAGATAAATCAATATTTAAATTGTAACCTATAGATCAAGAGGGTGTTTTTTATGGTCAGCAGTTTGTCACATTATTACCGGATATGCTTTGCATTTTTGGCTTTCATACATTTAATCTGATTACCATTTAGTTTGAGTTCTACAGAAATTGAAGGAAAGTACTTAAAGGAAAATCTTCATTTAAAAAAAAATGTAAACACAAAACATTTAATGATGAAGAATTATGAGAGGAAATATCTGTGTTACAAATAGTATTTACTTTTTAATAAATGTCTTTGTTGTTTTTGTATATTTGAATTTTGTCATGTATCATATTTTAACATTTGTTTCGGTTTCAAATACCTTAAATAATAAGCAATTCGTAAAAATATTATTTCCCTTGTGCTTTGCAGTATTTTGTATGTGGGTAATAGCTTTTTTATTGTATTTCAAAAAAATGTTTTTTTTTTTCGGATTGCGATTTCCTGCGCCACATGACTGCATTGTCCATGCCTCAAAATTAAGTGTTTTACACTGAATATACAAAACAATAATAGTTATAATGTCCTAGCATAGTGCTATTTGAAACACAGTATTAATGTTATCATTTATTCACATCAATTTCTTGTAATTTCAGTACCATGCAGTAATGGCCACTATTATTCGAACGAAGAATGCTTACCGTGTTCTCAAGGAATGTATCAACACATAACAGGACAGACCTTCTGTTTTAAATGTCCTTCCGGGACAACTACCGAAGGGACCAGCTCAATATCTGTGGATGACTGCAACGGTGAATATCAAGCTTTCTTATCTCAGTTTATCAACTTTGCAACACAGTATAAAATTTACTGGACACTTTACTAAGAATCTTTGTTTGGATTTTTACATTTTACAAGATCTAGCATTTCGTCGTCTCATCTGACCTACCAGTTCCGTCTTATTCCTGGCATCGATTTTTGTTTATTGTACGTTTTTCGCATGACGGGTGATGCATGCATAGCAGGAGACGCTTACCCTGTCGACGCATCCGGTCTCACCCCTTATGGACTTCTTGCGATCACGTCCAATTTGTTTCTCGACATTGTATTTTCCTAAGGATTTTATGAGTCTGAAATACCGATATGCTACGCTTCTTTATACTTTTGGATAAGCTTTCAGCTGTAAGATGCCAACTAATGTTATTAGTTGTGGAACGCGAAACAACTGCACAGAACTCATGCGCTTTCGAAAGTAACTGTCATTTAGACTACTAGATGTATTCAAACAAACCATCGTGTTTGTGCTCATAGAAATTCAGATCTTGAACTAATGCATTTTATGTTATACGTAAATAATCTGGAGAGCTAAATGTAACCAATTACCTGGAGCATTCGTTCAACGAAGTTATGTATTTTAATGCCTATAAATGACCAGTATATATTTTTCGAAAAAAATAATACACTATTGTAGTCAGACTAATATTACCTAAACATTTTAGAATAAGAGTTTTGTCAAAAACAATTGATACACAATTCTGATTTTGTTATCTTTTATTCTAAGAAATTAACATCTCCCACTATTATATTGTATCTTTTCCAGTGTTCACAACTGTCAACATCACACAATATTAAAATTATAATTTGTTTTTGTATATTTAGATATAAGAAAATTTATTTCCTCGTTAAGAGAACGAAGCACGGAAGAGATAGCCTGTTCAAAATGTTATATATTTGAAAAGTTTCTGAAAGTGATATAAGTCCCAACGATGCACTAACCATCATACTGCCTTTGAAAAGATATGAAAGTTTTTAAATCTGCAAGAAACAATTTTCTATCATATCTGTACCTTTTAAGTTTTAATACTAGAGAAGCGACTTCTCATGTTTAAGTTAATCCAATTACATTTTAGTTCAAGAGGAAGTATCAGATCCAAAGAAGCCATGTAAGTACCAACTTTTTAACGTTTGTTCATGTAATTTTGATGCCTTCAACGCACATTTCACAGTGTTGAATTATAGTTTTACTTGTAAAAGAAGACAGCGTGTCTGCAGACCTTGGTATGATAACTGATGTTTCATAAAATATAGATTGAGTGCATAAATCCTTCCTGCCTGATATTTGCTTTTATACAGGCATGATGTCACGATTATAAAAATGATAGGTCCAAAATTCAGTAATGTACAAAAACAAACCATAATGATACATGAATATCACATCAGAGAAAAATTTAAGGTGCAGAAATCAATAGCTTACAGCATCGGTATATATTCTAAACAGCGTCAATTTAACCGAAATGCAGATTTAAATTTGTTGTCATTATTCAAACGTCTTTTAACATTACTTTTTATATCTATACCAAAGTCACACTCCATAGCACATGATCATGATAGCTGTATTGTATCTAAATATATTAGTTTGAATCCAGGCTGTGTTTATGCAAACACCGATCAAATAAACTCGGAAGATTTATGTCATAATACAAATCTATACAAAAATGTAAATTAATTGATACATGTGCACAGTATTGTTAATCACCCCTTGATTTTTGTGCGGGTTCACATTGTAAGTGCTTTAGTTTTTGCGTCGTCTTGTTTATGTTTTTTCTTCTGTTTACTTTTTTCTTTGGTTTTATAATTTCTTCGTGTCGTTTTTGTAGTCTTTCCGTTTCTGTCTTCCCAATTTTGCCAATCCAAAATTAAATATTTATCTGCGTTCCTACTTTGCATTTTTACAAGAATAAATTCAAGGTGATGATCCAAAATACACTCAAATATTCCTTTCAGCTTACAAGAGTCTGTATGTAGTTTTGAGGAGTTTTAATTTAATTTTACTGTGTTCTTTTAGTGTACATTATTGCAATAGTGGTTGGTGTTCCCAGTCTGATAACATTGATTGTCGTCTTGATAATGTACTCAAGACATGGAAGGTAATTGCTATATTGTAATAGAAATCTATTGTACATTATAACATGTTTCTCAATTTGCTGTGGTTTTTTAATGTGATATTTACTTCTAGCCATTTTTTTTCTTTTTAAAGTATCATTTTCTGTTGTCCGTCCGTTTGTTTTCCTTCTTTTGTTCATCTGTTGATGGTTGATGAACCTCCTTAGTTTCAATATATGTACCTACATGTATACGTTATGTCACATAGAAAAAACTTTGCCTTTTGTTAAGTTGCGTTTAAAGCGAAAATTTTCTCAAGAACGTGTTGTAATTACACACAACAATTACACAGGAAAGCAAGAAACTTAGCTGATCGACAGAAAACTAAGTTTATCATCCAATATATCGAAACCCTTAACACGGAGTATAAATTACGATTTTTTTCCTGTGATTTTTGCTCTGGACAGGTGAAATGAAGATCTCGTGTAGAAACAGTAAATTCTGATCGAGATATTGCGAAATGTACATTTATATACACTGTAATAGTATGACTGTTTGTATCAGCGTAACTCTGTTGTATGAGCCGTATCAGTATCAGTCACGGAAATGACGAGTAATGATCCAATTCATACAACAAACGAGAGCGTATACAAACATTTGTACATATGATACGTTTTTTTTAACATTTCCGAAGAAAAGCTTCGAAAGCATAGTGATCCCATTACGTTCAATGTTTAAAAACAATCAAAAACGATACTCTTCATCTCACATCGTCTTGTTGTTTACATTCATAGGGGAATATGTATTGTGACGTCGCGGAAAGCAGTTCCAACTAAAGTACATCTTGTATCACATACATATATATATGTGTGATACAAGGTTTTGTATCATATTTGTTGTACAGCATAGATTTTATCCATAATGTCAGATAAATAAATAACAGTACTGTCAAAATCTTGCAAGTAAACCATAAATTTCAATTTTCCATAAAATGTAAGCGTAAAATACCCATGATGTAGTTTTTACTTTAGGGTTTTCACTTTCATGTGACTTTCGTATACCATATGTAATAAATCTGGTTAGGAAGCCGCTAATACCGCCCGAGAAACTTTGATTTTGTAGCGAGAATTAATCTGGAAAAGAAAAAAAAAGAATCTTGCACGACAAAATTGTTTTTTCTCAGATGTGAAAAGATATTAGTGATTCATTTATGTCATGTACAGGCATATATAGAGCATGTACAGCTGAATATATCATTTATGTCATGTATAGGTATATATCGAATATGTACCGTGAATGAAATTTTTACTTCTGTTTCAAATTTGTGTTTTGACGAAAATAAATTCGAGGTGATCGAGTAACCCATGATTCAAAATATACTCGTGTTCTTTTCTCCTTACAAGATATAAGTATATATCTAGTTTAAAGAGTTTCAATTGAGATATTATTATATAATTATCTTTACTAACGGTCCTGTTCTAGGGTACGGTCTCATACGGATTCAATATATGATCGATTGAGGTAAAGGTTATAATTAGTTCAAATAGAGGGGGTAATATATCTTTTGCACCATATATGTGTTTTAAAGTTTTGGGGCATTTTAACGACAAGGATCTTCTAATCTTGGATAATCTAGTGCTCTGGGTAAATTCATTCCTTTCTTCTTCTACAGAAGGATGTATCAAGAATTTTCAGCTATAGACTACAGTTTCTTCCATGTCACAATGCAGGATTAAATACAACGTATTACTGTCAATATAATCAGTTTAAATGCGAATTTTTGGGTAAAGATATTGAAAAGATAGTTTTTGCTCTGAAAGCAAATAAATATGTCATATTTATTTACAGGATATATATAAATACAAAACGGTTATGTCATATCAGAGATAAATTTTCTAAAGTACAAGGAAGCATAGCATACCGAAATTCTAGACTCATAAAATCCTAAGAATAAACAGTATTGAGAAACAAATTCGACGTGATCACATAAACTCCATAAGGACTGAGACCGAGTGCGTCAACAGGGTAAGCATCTCCTGCTATGCATGCATCATCCGCCATGCGAAAAACGTATGTCCAATAAACGAAAGTCAAGGCCAGGAATAAGTCACATCTGGTAGGTAAGATGTCACCTAGCAAAATGTAAACAAGTCTGTATAGTTCCATTATTCTCACCATCTCGTGATGGCGACCAAAGAACTTTCTAGAACTTGCGGGGTGTTGATTTTAATCGTTCGTCTCAATATCCTTGGAGGAATAGTTTTTTGTTAGCAGTACACTTCTGTTAGTGAAGTCCTCACACTGAAAAATCGATATTATAGATACTATAGATCCGAACGACAAGTTAGAGAAATTTTATAAAATAGATTTCAGGTATGCTTTGACATGTTTAACTATTTTCTGATGTTCCTGGACGATACGACTATGTAAATTAGCCTTTAAAAGGTTAAAATTACTGCTGTGCGAAAAATTTGAAATTTAAAGTTCACAAAAAAACCGCCAAAAACAACAACTACAAAAAAAAAAGAAAAAAATAGTAGATACTAACTAGAGAAAAAAAACATTGACCAATGATAAAACGGCATATCCGAATCCAACACGATGGGAAATCGCACAAACTCCCAAAAGAGCGATACCATTTGCGTTGGTAGTGTGCGCATCTCCTGCACATCTCCTGCAATGCGATTTTATGTCACGTCCATTCATAGTCAGATGCGGAATAGTCAAATTGTGGAACATATACCTTGCCGACAAGACCAGACCGTTATCAACAAAGAATCAAACATAAACGCTAAAGACAAGACCATAATAAAAAAAGAATAAAACACGAAAGAGGAAGCAAATACAGAAACAACACCAAAAGCTAAAGATACGACAATACAAAGTGCCAAAAGAAACCGGGAGCAACATCAGGTACTATGGAAGGATTTACATGTCCTGCTACACATGTGGCATGCGTCATATTGCTCTGTGTGTAAAGCCAGTAACAAGTCACAAATAAGTTAGGGAGAACGGATAACGACTAGGATACATGGAACATGTTCTTAATCATATGTGATATGGGCACTCTGTTATAGATTACGATCGTAAAATTTCCAAAGTGACGATCTTAGGCTTGACATAGCCTAGAGCTGGTAACGTTTCTATCTAGAAAGTGGACACAAGCTCTAGAGTAGCGTATCAACTGTGAAATGAAGACTCAATACAATGGCGACGCTGGTATATTCATACTTAGAAAAACGAAAGTTCACAATAAAAAAATCGTTATCATCACGCTTGTCTTACAATTTCGTTTCTAAACGTTCTCCATTGTTATAAAAATTGCAAATTTAACTTATACATAAAAACCAGATATATCTGTGTTATCCTAAATATTTAAGCTTACTGGAGTATATGAGATGCAAGTAACTTTTAAATTACCATTGTTTAGCGACAAATTATGATCTTTATGTTGGAAGCTGAAATTGAAAGACTAGGGTAGTTTTTTTTTCTTCTTTTTGTTAAATAATCCGCGAATAAACTCTGTCTCATATGAAGACAATAACATATCGGCCAGAGGTGTTGCACAGTTAGTGCCCATTGGAATCCCGCTTGTTTATTGAAAGTCCAGCATCCTAACATTATCCACTTCTGGGAATTTTTTTTCTACCTAACACAAAAACATTTTGCTCTTCTTTTATCGTCTATCTTGAAAAAAAATAGTTCAATCCAATGTTTTATTCGAAATTTTAGTTTATCATGAGGGATAGTAGTGTAAAGGGCAGAGAAGTCGAAAGTTTTTAATGCTATTGCAGCATGAAAGGGAGCTAGACTTTATGTTTTCCAATAAATATTTGGAATTTTTCAGATTCCCAATTTTACATTAAACTGTGAATGAAATGTTCCACTAAGTCGGACGACTTTACCACTATCAGTATAATCTCACTTTATCCTCAACCATCTGTCGGTTATGCCTTCTTACATTTCTAACATATTTCTGGTAATTATATGCTGAAATGATTTGATATCTAGATTTTAGCTTTATAATGATGAGTTCAGACCTGTCGCACGGCCACTTTCTGTTTAACTATGTAAATATTTTACCATTTATTCTAAGACATTTTTGTATAGATTTCTAGGCACTACATATATATTGCAGTGATTTAATATTAGGACCTAGGCATGATATTGTTAATTTTCAATATGAGATATGATTTCAATTTCAAGAGAGGTGGTATCTTTAAGGCAAAAACTTAAAACAATTTATTTACGCTATCTCACATGATAAAACATCATTTCATTTAAGTTTACTTTTACTTTCTACTATCATTTCTGTTCGAAAGTTCATTTGCAGGAATAGTAATGCACACATACATATAAATATAAAATTCGACGGTGCGTAATGTCTTTTAAGAATTAAACAACCTCTGACATGTGTAATCCCAAATCCAGGTGTGGTATTAGTGCTGACGTGTGCCTTTAAACTAATTTTAGCAATGTGAGTCATGCTCGTGTACCTAATATACACATGAATAAGAATTTTGTTGTTCAACGTTCAACTTTTTTTCAACCACAACATTTTCATTTGATTTTATTTTACTCTTATGTTACAGAGAAGGAAAAAGCTCTAAGTCATCTCGCCTCCTTGAGCGATCGCCAAAAGCAAAACTAAATGCAGAAATGTAAGATTAATAGTAAAGTGAAAGTGAAATCTAAATTTTCGTTTTATTTCACTCAGACTGTATACTACATAGTACAGCGATACGTATTCGTTGTGAAGTTAAACCTACTGAATAAAACAAGTTAATAAATACATATTATATACATAGTGTGATGGTACAGACCCCTGTATCAGGTTGGATCCGTTGAATAAGATGTATTGATCAACAACATGTTGAAAACTGCTTTACAATACCGACCTAACTTCCTGCATAACGTCTTGCTGTTCGAAATGTCTTGGAAATGCAAGCGCAACGTCGCGCCAATCTTGTACCACCAAGGTGTGCTGATACAATATTTTGTACCATATGCCTTGTATTAAAAAAATTCACTCGTAATTTCAGAGGAAAACGTACCGAGTGTTTGATAAACAAAAATATACTGGTCAGCCAAGTTACAACGTAGTGCAAATTCGTTGCAGCGATAATCTTTTAATAGAAATCTCCTGCCAATGATATCGAGATACATGTAACTAAACCAAACTATAAAGAACATATAGGAGTTCTATATATACTCATCATTTTTTCGAATACAGTCTGAGTTACATGCAATTTGCATAATTTCTCCCATCATTTTACACTTCAAATTTAAAATATTGACTTGTTCTCTTTGATTACAATTTCAGTTGAAACAGCAAATCAATCTCAAAGAGCTAAGAGCTCCTAAAATAAGAACGTAAATGACAAAAATATCCAAACAGAAATAAAACTCTATTTTATTTGTTTGTTTGTTTTTTTTTTTTCGATAATCTAAAGTAGGCTCTTTAACCCTCTACTGTTCCGCGTAGCATATCTAAATCAGATTTATGGTGCGCATGGCCCTCCATAAATCGAGAGGTCAGATATTTGGGTTCTGTGTAAAAGCATGACAATTTTTCCACAAAATGAATGCAAAGTCATGATGCCCGAAGGTCCTACATATCTTAAATCTCAATCTACCAAAAAACGGAACAGTGTAAAGAAATGCAATCTATGGTGGAGGTGGCCTGGATGAATGCTATATCAGGCAGAATGCTGGAGACCCAAACATTCAACCTGAGTGTAAAATCAAGTAGAAGTGTCACTCATTGTATTTGTAAATGTGAAATAATTTTCACAATTTTTTGGAATTTTTTAGCAATTTAAGTGAATAAATTACCAAAATTGCAATTTTGGGCGCCTTGGGACCTACATATCTCCCTAAAGTACAGACACAAAGACTGAAAGGCGACATGTAGGGGTACCGTTCTCGAGATCCTACAAAAATCTAACAGGGCGTAGAGAATTGCAATAATCCAGCAAGTGGTCTGGTTTCCATGGCAACGATTAAGGCTGAAAATTCAGTAAAAACAGCATTTCTTAATGAGGGACTCGGACTTGATCGCACCACCCTATCCAGTCCACCCTTCCTCTCACCCCCGGTAGATAAGCTGATATTACTTTATGTTGCTTATACAAGTACATTTCAAAATCTCATCTCATTTACATATAATATGACAAAATCAATAGTGTTTACATGTACAACTTGTGAAGCAATAATTAGACAAGGGCCAG
>JAOXYJ010118088.1:0-11172 GCA_028566555.1 Lithophaga nigra
TTTGTTGTTGTGTTTTGTGCCGTTTTCTGTTTGGTTTTATTTATTTTATTTTATTTTTATTTTTCATTTTATTTATTTATTTTATTATTATTTTTTGGGGGGGTTGGGGAAGCAGGAGTGACAGTGATAAACTGTCCTTAGGATATTGCAAGTTAGATGTCGGACATATTTATTTAATTATGATTTTGGGGTTTTTTTGTTTTTGTTTTTTTTTGTTTAGATCAATTATGTCTTTTATCACCAAGGTTTACAGTGGAATCTGCTTTTATAGCTTACTGTACTAGTTCAAATCGTATGATAAAAGTATATACTGTTCAACAGCCAAGCTTCTCTTAAAAGTAGTCGAAATGGTTTCAGTTAATTGAGAGTTTGCTGTTATCCTTTAAAAGGGAAAAGAAGCAAAATATACCTTTTATTTTCTACTATTTATACGCTATGCGTTTCCGATGTACCCCCATCTTTGGAAGACATATTTCAAATCGAAGCTTCTTAATAAAATAAATTACAAAATTACCAGTTTTACAGGCAGGATGAAAACTGTCTGTAAGCTCACATATTTCGTTGTTGGCACATTGATGTATAACACATAGGTCTAAAATTAAAAAGTTGAGGCACTGAAACAGTCTAATTAGTCGAGTTGACAAAAACATATAACATTTTTAATGTCATACTACTTTAAAGGGGGCTCATTTTTCGCGAATGGTTTATTTTCGCTATACAACAAATACGCAAGAATAATTTCTTGTGAAAATATTCCATTTTCAAGTTGGAATATGTTAACGGTCGTCAAAATATGCAAAATGCGAAATTAAAAACTCGCGAACAGAGTTAACATCAAATTTCTCAAAATTTAAAGCCCGCGAAAATTAACCCCTTCAGAGTATGGCTCCGAGGTGAATACCTAAACCTATATATATACCTGAGTTTATTCGAATATCTCTGTGTGTTAATATTTTGTTTTGAAATACCGCTATTTCAACTTATTTCACAAATCTGAGTGCAAACGAGTTATTCCACTTTTACAGTAAGTCCAAAATGTGCTAAACAAGAGAAACAAAAGCTGCTCAATGTAAAATTCTAAATCAGTTAGATTTATATTAGATTTTATACCTTGTAAGATTTGTTTCTTTTTTAATACACTTTGGTTCTTTTGCACCCGTTAGCATTTAATTACATTGGATTTCCGAACATACCACAAATTAAACATGCACACATGATGCATCAGATTCTTTCAACCTTGTGATACTGTCCAATTCTAAGTACACATTCTCCTGCTTGCACTTGCGGCGGACTACAAATTACATAGATATCAATCATACCGGAAGTAATTGAAACGTTTGCTCATTCAAGTTTATTGTGACCTATTTTCTGTAGACTGTATTTAAAAAGTAAAAATCGATACATATGATGATCTATTATTCTTACGAAAATGATTTCACAAAAAAATTCAGTTACTCACTATAAACACATTGGTATTGGACGATAAGCTTTTCATTTCTGAAACTGGCACATGTTGTTGTAGGGAAAAAGATGTCGGAAACTGTCAGTGTACAGGTCTGAACTTTGTTACACATTGCCTCGAGAGCTGATAATGCATTCGGATCAGAACATGCAAGGTTAGGATTTGCCTCACCGACAGAACCATAATATCCGTATGTAACCCTGATGACGTAGCCTGTAGTACAGTCGTCTAATTTTATAATATCGCTTTCTCGCCCTTCTCTTCCATATACTATGCCCAAATCTGAATAATAGATGTGAAATATAATAAAACTGCAAAATGAAATTCTAATACAGAATGAGTAGTCTTGTGTTAGATACTCTATCAAATATCTGAAGTTGCTCAAACAATCATTGATTGTATGTAGGAGATACATGTAACTGTATTTACAAATTTGACGACAACAATACTTAATTGTGAGTTTTAATAGCGCCGCGTTAGTGGAATCTTCAAAACGGATATTTGCAATAGTAAAATCACAGATTTATCCAAGCAATTTTTTAATACAATCAGGTTATCCTAATTTTAATGCAACGAGTTACAACGCTGAAAATAAGATTTTATAAAAACCAGGAAACATTATCTGTGCTTGTTCAATAACGTTCATACAGTAGACTGTAGACTTTATGTCAGTCAGACTAGACGTCATATGAAGCTTTTTGACGTCGACCAATCAGAGCCAGTATTACATGCAAAGCTGTATGTAATACTGGCTCTGATTGGCCGACGAATTACAAGCCAGTATTACATACAGCGTTGCATCAGAATTTCGTTTTCCTCCTGGTTTGTAATTTAACAAGAAAAAATGAATTGTATTTAAACCTTTGCTAATTAAGTGGACCTAAGCTAGGAATTCTGCCGCGAATATCCTACATGTATGAGGCCTTGAATGGGGTTTTTATGTGATTATCAGGCAGTTTTGGGGTTGTTTATTTGATTACTAAGGGAAAAAGAAAAAAAAATATGACTACCAAAACAAATATTTCATGATTATGTGAATACGTGGGTAAACTAGAGGCTTACCTGAGCCTGTATTGCTCACCTCGTTCTAAACTGACCAATTTTAAGTCATGGTGGCGGCCATCTTGGAATTCCCATCAGCATCACAAACATGGTTTTGGTAGAGGACCATCAAATGAACATTTATGGACATGTTAAGTTTCAATTGTCATAATCATTTCCAAGAAGATATTCAAGTGTATTTCCCTTAGGGTCTAATGTTAAATTATGTTCCACGGTGGTGGCCATCTTGGAATTCCTATTGGCATCAAAAACAAAATTTTGGTAAAAGACCGTTCAATGAGCATGTATGGATATGTTAAGCTGCAACTGGCGTAATCTTTGCAAGGTGTATTTTCCATAGGGTCCAATGTTAAACTTTGTCCCGCAGTGACGGTCATCTTGGATTTCCGATTGGCACATAATTTTAGTAAAGGACCTACTAATTAACATTTATGGATATGCTTAGCTTCGAGTGTCATATCCGTTTCCAAGACGAAGATCTTCAAGTGTATTTCCCATAGGGTCCAATGTTAAAATTTTGTCCCGCGATGGCAGCCATCTTAAATTTTGGATCGGCATCACAAATACGATTTTGGTAAAGGTCTTCCAATGAACATTTATGTATATGTTAAGCTTCAACTGTTATAGTCGTTTTCGAGAAGAAGCTCTATTTCCCATAGATTCCAAGGTTAAAATTTGTTCAACGCTGGCGGCCATCTTGGATTTCGGATTGGCATTATGTACACAATTTTGGTAGAGGACCTGCATTCACGCCATAAGCCACCTCCATCGGCGGTGTACTTTCTGACAAGAAGATCTTTGAAATTTCAGCCAATCAAAATACATTATTGGCCCTGGTGGCCATGTTAAAAATCGGATCCGAACAAGGAGCAATCTTTTTATAGAAGACTTTCCCATGATCATTCCTGTCAAATTTGGTCCCATTTGGCCCAGTGGTTTTTGAGGAGAAAATTAAAATCTGAGAAGTTAACGCCGGACGGACGACGACGGACGCCAAGCGATGGCAATAGCTTACATGACCCTTTGGGCCAGATGAGCTAAAAAGGTAATAGTGTGATTACTTAGACCCCCATTAAAGGGACTCATGTATTATTCATTAGTTAAAACTCATTAAACCACCACCACAAATCTAAGACTAACGTCGGCAAAGGTTTAAAAACAAATGTTTAATTCTTAATTTCATTTCAATTTCAGTATTTTATCAGAGAAAGCTTCCTGTAAAAGTTGGTTTTAAATTATCTGAAAGAACTACACAAGTATATTAGATCCACATAAAAAAAAAATTTTAGTTTAAATTAAAACACAAAAAGAATTGCAAATTAACTGCGTTATTTCTCAAAATTACTGCTTTATTGTTCAAAACATTTTTATGTAACCCAAACCAGTTTATAAATAAAATTTAACGTGTTTGTTTTACCCGTCATATAAATAAAATTTAACGTGTTTTACCCGCTTGATGACGTAGAGGAAAAATTTAACCTGACCTGCATTTGATTAAATGTTCTAAATATAGACATTTATTGTGTTAAAAGAATTAACGATATCATCCGGAAATTCTTCAATATTTTATATATATAACTGTCGTCTGTCCAGGCTAATACTGGGCATTCATCTTGACATCTTATCACTTAATTCTACTAAAATCACGATACCGTGATTTGGTCGGATGAGAAGAGTTGCATTTTCACCAATATTTTTAAATCGGCTGTCTTATAGAAGCTCTGGGGTATTTGCCAAAAATATTCCTTTGAAATGGCACTTGAAAATTCTTGTTAACATATACGTTTTAATATCAGGTGTATGTCAGTGGTAATTAGTTAGGTATTGCTTCCTTATATAATTCCTTTTGTTATTTAATAATTGTTAGAGTTATAGATATGTCATGTTTGTGAGGGGTACATGTATTTGCGAATTGACCATCTCTCGGCTGGTAGTTTTTCGAATATGTCTGCTTAGTGTTCTATGGCAAACTTCGGACGAAATGTCGTTTGGGGATCCTATATATTCCTACCATGTCTGAACGAAGGGACAATAAATATTGATTAATCTTCAAAAGTAAAGTAGTTATAATATTGCGGAAGAGCTGTTGGCTTGCAGGTTTGAAATATAATAAATTTAAAGGGTTCTATGTTTCCACGACCCAAAAAAGGAAAAATAAACCGTAAATTCAATGTTTCTTAATGGTGGCGTTGTATAAAGATAATAAAGGATGACATTGCAATATTTTTTCCGATATAATTCAGACGTTTCGCCATATGGCGAAAACATTGCGCATGGTCCAAATTTCTGAACTATAACGCAGTAAAATATCTTTTAAGTGCCGGTAATAAGCTTACGTACAAAATAAATAATTCCATTAGTAAACAGGAAATATTGTGTAACTTTTAGGACAAAACTATAAACTGAAACAAACAAGCACGCAGACACATACACGAAAAAATAGAACCATGCTTTCACAAGGTTTTAGGGTGGCGCGTCTTTTATTTAAAACTGCATAATTTTGTAACCTCGATATAAACAGTTTATACAAAAATGCTGATTTATACTACCAGCTTTTCCTTATGTGCAATATGCAGTTTTGCTCTTTTTTCGCATAGAAATAAAAAGTACACAGTTCCTCTTTTAATTCCATCAAAATTGGTGTCCTGATGGGGGTCTTTCATGTACTATATTGTCTTCTTTCGAAATGTTTTCCTTGATTTTTACTTGTAACTTCTTATTCAAGGGCATGATACCTGGCAAATAATATTTAACATTCAGACTCAATAGATAGCTGATAAAAAAAGGCAAAACCTGACCTTTGCCACAAATAGATCTTTTCTAGGGAAAGCGCTTCATTTATCGGTCATATTTGAATGATGTTTAATTAAGCACAAAACACTTCCTTTGTTAGTGTTCCTTCCGCCAAATTTGAGAAACATTTTGTACAAATTTTTACATTTTTACATTTTTTAAACGATTATGCTAGTCTTAAGCACATTAAAGAAATACTTACCATTAAAGCTAGCGCTCATATGGAATGCAGAGAGAACTAAAAGAAACTGTATCATCCCGACCTACATTCAGATAATGCTAAAATATATGTTGAAATTAATACATTGGTATGTTATCAAAAATATTTATGTCATTGGTATCAATACTCATTCTGTGGATGGTAGCAAAAATGCGCGAGTTAAATTCGAATTTGAATAAAGTAATTAATGAAAATCTGCAGTTCTGGAATATCGGTGTCCACATTTGCCTGGTAATTCTCGGTACTGTAAAAAAAGTTTAAAAAAATTAAAAACTAAATAAATAAAAATAAAGAAAGTGAAAAAAATCTAAATAAATAGGTATATAGTTTCCATTGTCGCATATCCTTTTGTCTATTTCACTCAACTCAGCTGTTCAGTATTATCATATCACCGCTTTGTGATGTCGAAAATGTTTGACCAAAGTTTGATCCGAACTTATCACCGACATCATAATGTTTGACCCGGCGTTATACATGTAAGTTTGACCTTACCTTATCACGTATGCTTCCGGTTCGCTAATAATAAAGCACTAAAAAAAACAATTCAATTCAAACAATTCAAAAATAAAAAATGATAATAAATCAATCATCAGGTTGTCTCTATATAGATATCAGTTGCTCGACACAATACTGTCGTTGCGCTTACTTGTCAAAAAACCTTCATTTCGCAAGCAACAGCCGATATTTTACAATATCAATATTCATAAAGCCTGGTAATATATTCGATTCTGCAATTCTGAGAAATACTAGAACATACATGTACTAAGCATGTGATTGCTTGTACGTTGTTCAGACTTTTTTAACTAAATGCTGTCGCCCATATTTGCAACTTTACATCAGTTGTTATTATGTAATTGTTTTGATAGTCCTGCATTTGTGGAAATGACAAAGATGACACGGACAAACCTTTTGTTGACATCTTGCAAAGAGTACCACCCATGTCGACGCAACAGGCTGTCATGTACACAATGTAATTCATTGTTGAAGACCTTGTTGCGCTGTTCGTTCGCTTGGCTTTCGACATGTCTATTTGAGAAATAAGTGGTTTGTTAGAAATTTTTCCACGGGTAGGCATTATTATTGTGAAAGTTTAAAAAGGTCAACCCGTGGTAAAATCGAACAAAAACCACGTGCTATCATAAATTATTTCAATTGTAATATGAGAAAGTGTAATAAAAATGACGACGCCAATTCCGATGAATTTGACGTTTTTTCTGACAAAGTACATTTTGACGCCGTCCATTTGTGGAGGTCATGGTTTATTGAGTATTTTACTACGGCTGTATTCATATGACGTTTACAACTTCCCATCTTAGAATATGGAATTTAGTCTCCGTTACATTTACCCCATATGCATTTATATTTCATAAATCACACAAGGTATGGTTCCATTTATGCTTGCAATCAGAATTCCACTATTTTTCAGTATCTTCCAGAACTGTGGATACTAGAAGTCACTGGAACCGATACCAGAATAATTATATACAACACGCGGAGCTCCAGTTTCGCGACCGTCTTCTTAACTTTATCTCTTTCCCTACATTTTTATAAAAGGTATAAATCAAGTTCAAAACAAAATAAAACTATGTCATAAATAAATACTTTTGAATATGACTGAATTTATTTTCGTTCCCGTGGAACTTTATTTTTTTTTAGAACGAATTACATTAATTTCGTAGTCTAGTCTATCTACAAGGTATACAACGCTACCGCTACCTAACAAGAACGAATCTTAATTTTGTCGAAAAATACACTAATTTTAGCTCCTTGAAACAATACGAATTTAAAAAAGCAGGAAAATTACTTACATTCTATCTATTTATTTCCCTTTGTTTATTAGACCTACATATATATTATTTTATATTTTTGTTAACCTTGTACGTTCAAGGTATTAGTTTGCAAGGTTCCGGGAGATTATTAAATAATTAATCGTGCATTTCTTAGTGTGATAGTTGATAAGTTTAATATCCTGAATAATGAAAACAAATAATTAGGTCAAGTTATTTTTAAATTTAAATTGATCCCTGCTTCATAACGAGTTGCTTGCTTTGATCATTTTATTATTTTTCACGAAACTCAAACAAAACAAATTATAAAGTACAAAGTAACACCGAAATTTGTCACAAGAAAAGAAAAAAATATCTTTTTACTTGTGCCAGAAAATCTGGATTGTTATATATTGTTAAAAATCTACTTTTTGACTGTTGTGAATTTAAAGCTAAAAATGTCAATTTGCTTGAAATAAAAATGTCCCCATAGACCATAGTATTAATTTTAAACAACTTTTCCACAACTCTTTAGTTTTCAGTATGAATAACCAATATTTTATGGCTGATATTTGTATTAAGAAGAAAGATGTATTGAAATGATACAAATACCAAACTATTCTTTAAATAAATTAAGGGCCTATTTTTGAATTTTCCTTATTTTAATAAATTAAAGCAGATTTTAATTCACTCCAATTCCATTGAATATATTGATATCTAACAAACGTATGACGGTTAATTTTATGAAATGACCTACGTGAAGCTGATAATCACATAGCAGAGAGGTGAACTTCAGTTAAAACTGATATAAGGAAATCATACCTTTTAAGCGAACATTCAGTTTCAGTATAAAACCTGTGCTGTCATCAGATTGGTTGCCAAGGAGACTATACTGTAATTATGTTTAATTGCAAACCTGAATCTCAAAAGCAGGGCTGAAGTTGGTTTAGGTTTTATTAAACGATTTGCCAATTGCTGACTACTTCATGCAGTTTTGGCAATTAGACATTTTATGAATCTGTTACCATTGATCATACTGGTTCCTGGTTGTATACAGAGTAAGGGAAGAGACGTAAATTTGGTCATGGATTTCTGAAATAATGTTACACAACTGATGTTTAATAAATGGTGTTTGTTTGATAATATTGTATCAATAAATAAAAAACGTAATTAAAAATTTGAAATACGTATGGAATCTGACTAATTAGCATCAATTTTTCCATAGATTAACATGATAATGACCGAGTAATATCTTCTTCATGGCAATCGGAACCCTTCATGACTTTTCCTAATACCAATTACAATCTAAATAAAAATCGATTCCGGATTTAGATCGGAAATGAAATTGGCAATGATCCATGGCACTGGAGGAAAAAGAAAATGGGATAGGTTAAATATAAACAAAAATATTTTTCACAATCCTGTTCTTTGCACAAATAATACCATGAGAAATTTATGAATATGCTGCACAACTACATGAACATCTTTTAAATAGTACAAAGTGTATGACCTGTTCTCTCCTTGTGTAAGTTGTGATTTTCCAAAAAATGAACAGAATAAGTAAACAAGTATCTTAGAATGGGAAATATTTGTACATGTATATAACACAATTTACTCCACAGCTGACTATACTACTGTCATAGCTATAGATTATAATACAGTTTGCCTGCATCGTTGGATTCGATTGGATAAATGTCTGCGTAAAATTCTCAATCAACATGTCGTAAATAAGAGTCCACTTCGAAGGAGCTGCCATCTTAAAAACGTGAAATCATATTTACAACAATACACAATATAATCAAAATGCGACCTTTATCTTTTGTTTTTTTTTTCTTTCTTTTTTTTTATTAAACAAAAAAAGTTTAATTTTATGCTAAATTGAAGTGTACACGAAGCCAAAAAACGCTCGATGTTTACATTTTACAAGAGAAGTATTCAGATAACCTCCTGTCTCTGTGATGTTTATGTTCCAAAGTCGTCAACAACATTTCGCTGAATTTCAATTTATGTGATTTTTAAACACAAGCAAAGACAAGAATACAATATTTTGTTTAGCAACGCATTAGAATGGAGATTATTTTGTATTTTAAGTTTTGTGGACGTAAATCTTTGTTTTACTGTCGCAAATATCCCTTTACCTAGCTCCGCTACACGTCGCTAGGTAAACTCAATTTGCGACAGTAAAACCCACAATTTACATCCACAAAGACTAAAATACAATACAATTAACTCCTAAATATAACATGGGTTTTGTCATATCATATCCCATATTAATTCAAGACGTCCATATCAGCCCAAGAGCTTAGCTTGAGGGTGTGATATTTGTCGAGGGTTGATATTGAATATGATATGAAAAAACCCAAATCATACATTCATGCATTCTGCTTATCATATATTTTACATGGGACATTTACCAGCCGTGACTGATATGGATATTATCATGCGTAATGATATGGGTCATGTGATATACTGGGGATGTGATACGGGATTTCATCCGAGGTTGATATGGATATCATCACAGGTAATAATGTGAGCAGTATCACATATGCAGAAAAGCCGTATTTATTACTACATATATGATAAAAGATGTTATTATATAGATTGCAATGAAAGATCATGATTTCCGAATGAACTAAAACTCCATATTTCACTGTGGTGACGTCACAATGCGAGAAGCATTTTGCAGCCTACAACCGAAGCGTTTTCTTTACCTACAACTAAGTAGGTGTACCGTTTTTCGCCTTTTTTAGTCCAGAAGCATTGGTGGATAAAATCATGGACGACGGATTTTAGCTTGTCGTTTTGGAGGGTAGTGTCTAATGTAAAAAAGTCAAATGTCTTTATACTGTTGCAATAGGTAAGACTATCAGAAGACAAATATTCAAGTAAGTCTTTAGAGTTTTTTAAGAATCCACAACTGATTCACACCACTCGTGGAGTGCACCTTGTCATAGTAACTTTTCAGACCATCCTTGACTGCGATTAGTAAAGACGTTAGGAGCATCTAGCAGACCCAGCGATGTACCTCTGTTTGTATGGACACTAATGTACTTTTGGTATCCAGTAAATTGAAGGGAAGTTACTGTTGTCGTCACTTGCAGTATCGCGAAAGGAAAACAATACAGATATGTGTTTATTAATGATATCTTCCTTCAGCTGTTTCGTGTGGGTGTGTAAGTCGGGTTGCCAGATTCATTATCCATACCCATCTTCCTTATGAGACAGTCAATGTGGCAAAACCCGATGTTGTTAGGGGCTTTGTCAGCTGGTACAATGACATAGTTATGATGAAGGTCGGATAACGTTCTTACAACCTAGGGAAGTAGTAGATAAGCACAGGCAAAGTCACATTTCTGAGGTGGTGCACCGGAAGTTGTATACTGCGGATGCGTGACCGGAACCGGGAGTGACGTCATAGACCGGAAGTTGTATACTGTGCATGCGCAACCGGAACCGAAAGTGCCTTGACCGGAAATGACGTCACCGAAAGTGACGCCATAGACCAGGTGACCGGAAGTTATATTCTGCGCCTGCGTGACCGGAACCGGAAATGAGAATTTCCCGCCATTTTTTCGGTAACCCTTCGGTTTTATCGTATATCAATATGGTATTAGCAACGTAGATTTTCGCGCCCTTTTTTGGAATACTGTCAAGCGTTTTCATGGGTTGTTATGAGTGTCGGACATTTTTTCGTTGACTGCAATAAAACTATTCAAGAGAGGTAACTCTTTTCCCGCCATTTTTTTCGGAAATCATTTTGTATTATCGTATATCTATATGGTATAGTCCTATTAGCACTGAGGTGGTGCTCTAACCCTATCCCTAACCCTAACCCTGACAATGGTTGTCAAATAGAGTTGTAAAACTCC
>JAOXYJ010118196.1:0-11169 GCA_028566555.1 Lithophaga nigra
ATTGTCAACAATGTAGACAGGCAAACATACGTCATTACGTCAAACAAAATATTTGTGTCAGGGTCATTTACAAAATTGGCGTAAACAAAAACGACGCTTCTTCTGTAGTTTTAAGCTCACAGTTATAAACCACTGAGACTGGTGACTGAAGTAAGACTTTATTACGTGGAAAATATGATGAAATTTTGTATCATGCTTTTTTCTACTGAATATTGAGGATCTGCATTGACCGAGAGCATGGAAAAGGTGATAACATGCACGGCGAAATCTAGCTGCGAAACGTAGCTCTAACTTTATTTTTTGTGATTTTTAAACGTTAGAGATTTAAACATTTGCGGTTTCAGCGACCTTGATTTTGTCGCACCTATTTCCACTTAGTTTTTTGGTTGTGTGCTTTGCGGGGGGTCCATGCATGGATATTTCGTTTCGTCAATGGTTTTTCTATCTCCTTACCTCATTAAATAGCACTGAATATTCATGTTTTTCTAATATTTACTCAAAATTATAGAAACTATGTCGATCCCGCCTCCTTTTCGCCGCCATCTTGTCTTAAGCGAGATCCCGTTATGTGGTCACGTGACGAGTAAAAATAGACCGCATTCCAACAAAACACGTGTTATTGTTTACAACTATCGCGCCATCGATTTATCGTTGTTATCGCGATTTTAACGGACTTTTCTGTGAATAACAATAAAAATATAATTAAATATGAACATATTTCTTTAATTTGATGAAAATGAACTTTAGTTTCATTCACAAATATGATTTAATATAAACTTGCCAATCACCCCTCCCTTTTTTTTGGGTCTTTGTTGTTGCTGTGCCTGAGTATGGATTCAAAGAAGGTCAAAACTTTGTTCAATGATAAATTCAAACATGATTTCAAGATAGATTTAAAAGAAGAACAAGTTGATGTGATTTCAAAGGTGCTAAATGGAGAAAGCTGTGTGGGAATTTTTCCAACAGGATTTGGTAAAAGTGTTTGTTTCTACTTATTGCCTCTGTATTTCAATGAGATGCAACATTCAACAACAAAAATAACTTTAATTATATCCCCGTTGAAGGGTTTGATGCTCGACCAAATAGCCAAAGCTACAAGTTTTGGTTTGAAAGCAGCAGGGATTATGGCCAAAGAAGACATGGATGCTACCACAATTGAAGGTGAAGATTTTATTTATTTTCCTTTAACTATGATATGCCAACATAAAAAAAAATCTGAAATTGTGATTCTTAAATTGAGAAAACATTCGGAAATGGAAAAAGTTAGGAAAAGGAGTTTGGGAACCAGGTTATTTTAGAAATTAAAAATTCAGTCTTTTGTAGGTTAAATCAAATAAAATTAAAATAAATAATTATGATTAACAAGTCAGATGCACAATACTTTATATTCAAAATATCAAAGTCTGCTCCATTTCTCTCTGTCTGCTTGTATATTTTTTTCATTTTGAATTTAAGAAATGTTGGATTTATTCATATTCAACATGTCACCACGGGCCATTTCAAAGAAATCTTATTCCAATAAAATCCTGTAGAATTTTCACTTAGTCATTGTCAGAAATAAATTCTTTGGAGTTTTCACTTAGTTAGTTGTTGTAAAAATTGTAGGAATAAAGAGTGGAAATTTTGCTTTAGTGTATCTGTCACCTGAAATGTTGCTTGATAGCGAGTGGAACAAAGTGTTGCTGAAGTCGGATATTTATCAGGAGAATATATGCTCCATCGTCATAGATGAGGTTCACTTACTGGAAACCTGGTAAAATACTTGTCATATCTAGATATTTAAGCTACAAGAAACTAATGATATAACTAACAGGAACAAATGCTTTATATGATTGTTTGTGGTTCCCCTTCTTGTGATAACTCTTTTGGATATGACATTCACTAAAAATATGTATTTAATTAAATCAGAAAAATAATAAATTTGTGTTTGGTAGCATCAAACTATATATGCATGTCATACATATCGAGTCTTCAGCTGGCGAATATAAACAATAAGATTCTAAAATACACTATAGGCCTATATTTAAGTAATTACCTGGAGTAATTCCTCCTCTGATATGATCAGTGGACTTATTAGATAATTTACTTGCATTATAGTGCTTAAATTTCCTTTGACAAAATAAAAATCTCATGCAAAGATATTATCAATCAGATGTCAGACTGAAGCTATGCTTTTTCATGAAATATTTCAAAGGAAATGTAGGGTCATATAGTCAGCTTTCCAGAAATATCACATATAAGAAGATTTTAATTCTTTATATAGGGGTGAGAAATTTAGACCCATGTACTCAAGGCTTGGGGAAATTAGAAGTCATCTGACTGAGACTCCATTCCTGCTTCTTACAGCCACCATTAATCAGACTATTTTGTCCTCAGTCACTAAGAAACTTCATATAGACCAATACTCTGTCATCTCTAAGTCTCCTGACAGGTACTACTAACTAATAAATTGAACATGTTGATTGTTAATAAGTTAACTTAAAGAAAGTTTGAATACTAAAATGTACTACAGATTCAAGTTTTGATTTAAAAACTGCTTTCATTGTTCTGACAATCTCAAATTGAATTTTGTTCCTTGATATTGGGTTCTTATTTGTCAAATGCACATTCATTCCATATTCAAAAAAGATTATAAGATGAGAAAGGATATGGGGAAATGTTACAAACACAAAAATAATAGGTCATATAAAGGTTTTCAAAGTCTAATCCATGCAAAAACATGACATAAAAGTGCAATCACCAAAAGTGTTCATACAATATTTTTCAATTAAATTTTGCTTAAAGCTAGATTACATGGTTTAATTTGGGTATGCATGCATGTAGTTTTCCATTGTTTTTTCTTTTCAATGTCTGCACATGTATAAAAGTTTGGATCATGGACGCTCTGACTTAACTGGCCTTGTGATTTGTCAAATTAGTTTTTGTCTTATAAGGTTCAGTTTCTTGTTTAAAATTGTATGATCATCAAAAATATAATTCATGATGTATTTGACTAGTTTCCTTGATTTCCTGGTATTTTATTATGCATCCCATTCTCAGGTCAAATATATTCCTTCACTATAAGAGTAAACGTGCCATGAACCATGTTAAAGAATTGACCTGGTACATTGATCAGCTCAAAGAAAATGGAAGAGAAACTTCAAAAGCAATCTTATATGTCAGGTATTCTGATGTTTCATGTTGCATTACAATTTTATAAAGTATACTAATTAATAAAATCTTCAGTTACCAGAGACTTTTCAATGTAAACAATTTGTTAAAAAATTTAACTCATATATTATTCAAAATAATAACCAAAAGAAAATAAAATTTTCAAAAAGTCTTATGAGAAAATGTACATTATAATATTCAATGTGATTACAGTTTATTCCTTTTATGCTATTTGATGATTTAAAACAAATGAAGATCATACATTGTCTTTCAGAAGCTTAAGTATGGTAGATAAGATTCACCGTGACATCATTTGGGAACTGAAGGAGAGAGGTTTTAATGAAAATGATAGGTCTTGTGACAATAGACATATTGGTATCTACCATGCTGAACTTCCATTTGCAGATCAAAAACATTTAATTGAGAACTTTGTCAAACCAGATTCTGAAATAAGACTGGTTATATGTACAGTTGCTTTTGGGTTAGGGTAAATATCCCTGATATCCGGATTGTGATGCATTGGGGAATGTGTGAGTCAGTTCTGCAATACTGGCAAGAGGTAGGAAGATCAGGTAGGGACGGCAGTGATTCACATGCATACAAGTATGCCACTAAGACCTCCATAATTCATGTCAATGATGAACTTAAATCAATTTGTAAAGATGTGAACAATGGCACTATTTCTTGTTTCAGACATGCAATTTTAAAATGTCTTATTCCAATAAGAAGTGCAGACACTGAGAGAAAACCGTGTAAATGTAAATGTGATACATGTCACTGTGAAATGTGCAAATGTTGCAGTATTTGCAAATCTAGATGTCCATCTCGTATATAATGATTCAGTGTGAACAATTAACATCATGATGAATATCCATCTGAGCTTTCTTTTGAATAACAAATCATTTTCATGATTACAATCAATTCACTGTTTGTACAAATTACAAATTATGAATAAAACAATGTACTGTATCAACTTGGATAAGGAGTTTGGGGTTACGTTATTGTACAATTTAATACTAATTACCTCCGCCTTGATAATAAAATTGCTGAATTATAGAAGATGACTGATAGTGAATATAATGTTTAGACATTTATTTATATTTTTTCTTCTTCTTTTTTTACACTTGCAACTGTTTTTTTTAGTTAGTCATTTATTAATACAGATTTCCAGAAAGACTACAATCAAACTATACTTCTAAGACCCTCATTTCACATCAAGATGCAGAGCAGGAATAAAAGCCCTGTTCCTTGATAATCTTTTATTTTTTTTCCAATGTATCGTGTGATTTATTGTCACACACACATTCACTCCATAACCTCCCTTTTTACATAATAAACATCTGACCAAACTACTTTCCACATGCATATTTCTCCTTATCCAAGTTAATAGAGTACTTGGTTAGTCTCATTTCCATTTTCTGACGTTTTTTTAAGTCAACAACATTCATGAAAGTTTCAAAACCTTTGAAACGACGATTTTGAATCTTGTAGAATAGTCTCTCGGGATTATAAGTTTGAACAAATTTTGTAATGTTTTTTTTGTCAGTATATTTTGATGTTTTGGCACTGGATACAAATCTGTTAACAATGTTAAGCTGGAACATATCCTCGATCCCCTTTCCAACACTGCCTGTAATTTTACTACATGTGGACACCTGACTGTCTGAATATTGTCCATGGCTGTTCTTTAGGTTACCTGTAAAATTAAGTACATTTGTATTGTTTTGGATAGGTTTTTGGATAAAACACGGGTGAAACGAGAAAGACAACTCCAGTCATTTTTGCCTTTCTCTTTATTTAAGCTATTTCGCATTCTAATTATATAAAAAAGTATAACAGTATCATCAGAGACCATAACTTATTGGGCTTTCAAAAGTTTTACATCAGTTCTAAGTTTTTTAATAATTTTTTTTAATAAATCTAAATATGCTGCAATTGATTGCATATTAACAAAAAGTGGATTTCATCCTCTGATTTACATAATTAAGTTTTTAATATTACACCAATACATCTGATCTGATATTAAAACCATTCCAACCACCACCCCTTCCCCATGTTGCGGAGGGGACATAGAAATACAAGTGTCTGTGCGTCCATCTGAAATCAGTTTAACAAATCATAACTTTTGAACATGCCTTCATGGGATTTCACCAAACTTAAGAACCCTATTGTTTTTGAGGTCAGTAGATCAAAGGTCATGGTGAAGTTTACACTGCGGGGATCTTGGATCTTCCTCTTGTTATTTTGTGGTGATACCTAAATAAAAATACATACTTTTAAAGTCATTGTTCTGGAATTCATTAACCAAATCCAGAGCCAGGTTCCCCGATTGTTCCCCAGATAGGTTGGCAGTACTGTTCCATATGATTTCCTCCCTAATTCTCTTTGGGAGCCATCCATTCACAGCTGTAAAAATAAATTGTTGTGTACAAGACATTTCAGTGCAATGCATTCAATTCAACGTTCAGAATTATAAGAGTCCATCATTGTTTTAAGGTACAGAATAAGCAGTGAGACGATTGTGCTCCTCTCAAAAAATTTAACAAGAGGCCCATGAGAGCCTGAAGTGCAATTATCATGAAAATTTCTACTTATTAAACTAGAAGAAACCTGTGTTTCTTCCTTAATGTAAGAATATTGAAATCCACAAATAAAAATACTTCTTCAGTGACATCAAAATAAGAAAGGATACATTTCAATTTGATAATTTCTTGCCAATACCTGATATGAGTCTATGGCCTAGGATCAGATATTTGTTATGATTACAATTCCAAAAATCAACCATGTTGATTTTCCAGTTGGAAATCATGGCCTCTCCATCATTTTGCCTTTCAGCGTCCTTGTCTGCCATCATCTTAAGGCCTGTCCAGACTACGGCACAACTATGCTGAAATACATGGTCTTCATTGTCCTGGGTAGCATGGTTGGCTGTAACAAATAAACAATAGAACATTTATATTTATTTGTTTAAACACATTTTCAATATGATTTTATTAATTGGAGATTTCTGTATTATATTAGTCTGAGGTATCTTGTATGGACCAATAACTCAGCCAAAGCAAAAATACAAATTAATGATAAGTTTATTGATTAACAAATACATGACCATACATGTACATTGTATAGGATTATTTCAAATCAAATTACAATTGCATCAAATCAGAGGAAAACGATTTTTTCACTACCATTTTCATGATTAATTTTGTTTCTCATGACATGATGTCATGAAGACAAATGTAAATTGATCTTGTCAATTGAATTATATTGAAGTTTTGTCAAAATAATTGCACTATGTAGGCCGGGTTTCCAGCTCTTAATATATTGTGATTATATAGGGTCCTGTTCAGTGTGAAGCGGGTAAACTTAAGATATAATAAATGTCGAATTATATGACTATTCAATATATGTACCTTGTTCTTGAGGTCTGTTTTTACCACTATCATCATCATCATCATCTTCATCATAATCACTCCCATCCTGATCGCTGTTATAAAAGCTTCCATCGGAGTAATCGGCAGGATCGTGATTTTCCTCATCACCAGCATCCTCATATAGGAACGTACAGTCTTCTTTCCCATACGGTAAAGTAGTGTCTTGGTTCTGAGAAAATTGAATGGAAGGCCAGATAATTTCTATGATTTGGTTACTGATTGATGTTATGTACTCATTCAGGTCATTGGTGAGTAAATCCTCTGGGAATTGTTCTGGCGATGTTATGCCACATAATTTACAGGCCAAGAGGCTAATATAGCCTTCCGTTACAAATGTCCAGAAATCAACACAATCATTGATGCAATCAGAGGTCTTCTTTTTGACATTTCTGAACTCAAATTTATTCCTGATCTGCATCAATGTCCCTTTCTGGTCTGGTGATTTGTAGAACATATTCATTGCATCTGGAAAAAAATGTTAAATGTAAAAAAATATAATAACTTTAGGGACCGACCATTTAACTTGGGGGCTTGTTTTTTATTTCTCTGACAGAAAATTTTTTGGAGGTGACGCGACAAATTATTTTTTTCAAATTTAACATCACATTGTATAGTAAAATTTCTGTTTCAGATTATTTTTTTTTCTGACCCTCCTTGGCAAAATTATTTTTTTGCAACTTTGGTCCTCAAATTATTATTATTTTTTTTAAAACCAAGCCATCCCCCCCACACCCCTTGAAGTTAAATGGTCGGTCCTTTATGCTTATTACATTCAGACTTTTCAAATTGATATCCTGAAGCTTTTTTCGATAATACACATTATTTTGATTTGAATTTGATTCGCTTTAAAAATTCCTCTACATGTGAACGCGTATCTGGATTTTAATTCGCATTAAATGTGATTTGGATTTTAATTCGCATTAAATGTGAATTGAATGTGCATTAAATGTTGCGTGTGAATGCACCATAAGAAACAAAAACTTTTAAATGACAAAGCTGATTTAAAAAAAAATGTTTTTATTACCTGTAAGACTATGTTCCTTTTATGAAAGCCCTGAGGTCTGGGTACCAGCCCTAAAAGTTTGTCAAATGGATATCTGATTCCTGAAATGAGAGATAATTAAGAATCATTGCTTTTAATTTTAAAGGAGAAGGACTATTAGTTCATTGTTGAAGGCCCTCATGCAACATCAATATGCAGAACAGGAATAAAAGCCCTGTTCCTTGATAATTGTAATATTTTTATGTATCGATCATGTGATTATTTAGGCAGCAACCATTTGATTTTCTGTGGGGACTATGAATTTTTTTGAGAAAAATGGTTGCTGCTTTACCACATGTACATTCACTCCATAACCCTTCTTTTTATATATAATTGTTCTGATATCTATTTTACTACATATCAGCTTCATATTTCTCTCTTTTTAAAATATTAAGATAAAGTCTAGATACCTGGTGCCATAGCAAGTTGACCATCTACCATTCTTTCTATGCTCAACTGATCCCCGTGACACAGAACTTGGTAAGGTTGTCCATTTCCATCTGCTGGTACATACTTATGAAGTTCCTTCATGATTTCAATTACACCTTTGCAGGTAGAGGGATTCTCTTTGATAACTTCAAGGTTCACCTTTAATAATATACAAGAGGTTCAGATGAGCCTAAATCGCTCACCTGACAAACCTCGGCATGCATTTCCTTTTGTAAGGCTTAACCAAAGGCTGTATAACATTTTCATTTAATATCACCATTCATCTCAGGATAAAATGTGTAAAATAGAAACCAAATATTGTTAAAATACCATCAAATGTTAAAATTGGTGGGAAAATGGCGACCATTTTGAAAATAGCCAATCAAATCAAATTTTCAGCATCACCATTCAACTCGGGATACCATGTTTCCCCAGTATACCAAATTTCGTTGAAATCGTAGAAATATTTAAAAATCGGGAAAAAATGGTAGCCATTTTGAAAATGGCCGCCCGGAAAAAAATTTCATCATTACCATTCAACTTGGGATACCGTGTTTCCCAAGTATACCAAATTTCGTTGAAATCAGAGAAATATTTAAAAATCGGTAAAAAACCGCAGCCATTTTGAAAATGGCCTCCTGGAATAAAATTTCGTCATCACTATTCAACTCAGCACACCATGTTTACCTTTAAATCACCTTTCATGTTCATTAGAATTTAGTTAAAATTTGTGAAAAATTAGCAAAAATTGCATATTTACCCCTATGTTCTATTTATAGTAACAGCAGCCATGTTTTCTTAGCGACGGTCATCACAGATGCAATTTTGAAAGTAGGCATGCCAAGGATGGCCAAGTTTCAGCAAATTCTGTTCAGTAGTTTCAGAGGAGAAGATTTTTGAAAAAGTTTACAGATTACGGACGAGGACAGACGACGGACGCAAAGTGATGACAATAGCTCACATGACCAAAGGTCAGGTGAGCTAATATAAAGGAAAATATATAAAAATGTAAAACAAAATTCCTTATTTGAAAGGCAAGACCCTTAAAAATGTATATAGAGTCTAGAAGGACACCTAATTAACTGTACTAATATAAAGAATTTTTATTCTAATGAATTTGTTGGTATTAATGTGTCTCTTTGACATATTCCCCATTTCTATTTATTTTCATTTGTGATTAAGTATGTATAAAAATTTAAAGAACGTCACAATTTTTGACTTGAGTGCTGACTCCTTGCTGTACTTCTGGGGAATGTTCATAATAACATCAGCTTCTTCAAATGCATCGAAGTTCTTTTTCAGTATTCTCTTGGTAATGATTACCATTCTTTCCTTCGGTGGTCCCAATCAGATTCGGATGGTAGATATTCCTGTGAACAAAAACCAAATAATTATGTGAATTTCTATTTGATGAGATCATGAAACCAAGGACTTCATAATTAAATTTATTGTTTAATTGGTTGATTAAATTTTTATTTTATTAATTTCTCATATTCTCTCTTACTTGTACATGTTAAATTAAAATCTTTGAAAATCAAGATTGCTCATCATTTCTTTTTGAGAAATCAATTATAATAACCTTTTTATATACATGTACTTTATATGAAGGTATGGTAGAATATTAAGTGTAAAATGTAACCATATTTGATACATCTAATAGCCCTTTTAAATATATGTAATTGAAATAAGAAGGGATACGGGGAAATACCATAAACACAAACGTAATCAGCCATAATAACAGTAAATGACATTCGGAGGTCACACCAAGATCTTCAACAAAGTGGAATCCACATCAAGGTGCAAGCGTCGAACGGCCCCAATAAAATAAGTGACAATCTAAAGTAATAGATAGATGGCAACTAAACCAACTTATAATCAATTTCTATATTAAATGAACATGTAATATAATTAAATTACTTCTAAAGGAATTTCTATGGCTGGGCGGGTATCTTCATCATAATCAAGATGTCTGAAGGAGATCCTATTCCTTGTGGCAAAGGCTAATGCCCACAACATCATCTTGTTCTGCCTATCTCCGGAACGATGCCTTGCTGCACTCAATTTCTGAACATTGTCCCAACAAAGTGAATAGCCTGGGTCTGTAAAAACAAATTGACACCATACTTTTTAGTGAAAATATGAGGTCCTTCTTAGCTAATATTTTAATAAATGTGTATTACCCACCTTGTACTATATTCAAAGTTGAAATATCTTGAATCTGTAGATTTTATGTTTGAGATTAATATAAAAAAGAATGGTTATGGAGTGAATGTACACATGGCAAAAATCACACAATATCATAATTATCAAGGAATTCGAACAAGGCTTTTATTCCTGTTCTGCATCTTGATGTTACATGAGAACTTCATTATTGAACTAATAGTTCACACTCTCAAACAAGACCAAGAATGCACCTAGCCTGCACATAAGCAGTATTCTTTGTAAAAAAAAAATCAAGCTACTCCCTATCTGCTATTGAGTGCCATTTTTGGGTGCGATGCTTAGGGAAAACCAGCTAGATCAAGTATCAGGGTTACAAGAAGATATTGATTCTCTTGAAATGATATGTATAAATATATTTACATTTGAATTATATTTACCTAATTGGTCAATGACATCGTCAAATGCTGCAGATGCATTGTCATCTAAAATGGCAGAAGACTCTAACAGTGGAATAATTCCATCTAGACCATCTCCCTCCTCAAGGCCCATCTCATTGTCAAACTCCTCAAGGCCCACTTCATCATTGGACTCCGATGAGTTTGCTGAGCTGTTCACAGACATCTCGGGTTCATCATCAGATATGATTCCAGACATGCTTGCTTCATCGGCTGAGAGATCTTCAGCAGGTGGCTTAGTTACATTCTCCTCAACATTAAAATTTCCAAGGTCATGCTGAAATTATATAATATTTTAGTTTTTAAAAGTTTATACATTGATTAACATGTATTACTTGTATCAATTATATTATTGGTGGATATTTTTTAGGCAATATGTATGTTCCCTGATTCTAAGTTTGTTTTCGGATAATTAAGCACTTAATGAAACTAGAGGCTCACCTGAGTGAGCCTGTATCGCTCACCTGGTTTCCTAGTGGCTTTAGATTAGTATTTGATT
>JAOXYJ010118304.1:0-11168 GCA_028566555.1 Lithophaga nigra
ATCGTCATGCCTCGTCGTTTTACTAAATTGTAATCTGCAGGATATTGATAGTACACGAATGTTCTGAAAGCATCACTTGAGTTTTCCTGTTGAAAATTATACCTGCATTTACATGTAATTACCAGTCTACAATTTCAGGTACTTAAAAACTAAAATAGTCTGAAATTTTTACAAATATAAACTACATGTACATGTAAATGCAAATGCATAAACACTTTCATTGTATCAGACGTCCCTAGTAATGTACTTTTGATTGTATGTACATGTAGAAGATGAACGACATACAGGTTTCTTTGATTTATTGCGAATTCAAACTTTTTGTGGCATTTTTCTCAGTTTTGAGATTCATCAGCATAACATTCCGACTTGCTTCTTCTTTTATTTATTCTTCAGGAATAATTTTATTTGAAATAAAGTAGAATAAAAAGGAAGAAAGGGAGAAAACTAACGTATTCCTATACAAGTATAAATGTCTACATAACTGACTGATTCTTAGATGTCTAAGAATGTACCAGTGTCCTCCTTTTATTCCTGTTATGAACTAGTACAGTCTGTCTATGACTCCGGTGCTGGTAAGTCAGATGGAACTAGCTTTAAGATATGCAACTGTAATACCGTCACGACTTTTCATGCAATAGCTTAACAGAAGCATCACATGTCTTATATCGTTCAGACCGGGTTTCTTGACATCGATTTGTGATTGTGAAGCAGGCCGACAGACTTGAGAAATTTACAATTATGTTGGCGTCGACACCTTTATACATATATAATCACATAGATTATTGGTAAAGGTATTTATATATTTTTTTCTAGAGCTATTGGTCACATGTATTAATTGGCTACAGTCATGTGCAGTTTATGACGGTTTTTGTAAAACATATTAAAAATACACGTATGAAGACTGCTTAACCTTGAATGATAGTTTTCGAATTCGTATAGAAAAAGGATTCCCTGTCGTGACTATTGCAAATCAAGTCCTACATGTATTAAGAACTCATACTAGGAGTTTTGAAGTGTTATTTTTACTATGCTAACATTCAATACTTTTTGCTTCAACCATTTAGCATGCAAATGTACAGGATATCAAAGGTTCTAATAGTAAATAGTGCATCCAGTTTCGTTACGTGCAGATCACAGTATAACAAACATGAATCTGTCTGGAAGATCTACACAAGTGTGTGATTTGTACGTAATAATTGTGTCTGAAATAGGACCTTTAACAAATAGAGAAATATTGGATAAGGTACTTTTTATTTGTTTCATGTAATGTCAAAACGATATACAAGTAACATGGTTGAAATCCGTGCGGTTATTTCAGTTTATGTATTTTGTTTTTATTATGTACAGGTTCTCTACAATTTAATCGCTTTGCAGATTGCCTTACATTTGGAGAGAAATACAATGTAGATCATACATGTACATGTATCTGAAAGGACCTAAATGCAGTGTTTAGCGGCATAAAATAAAATTTCTTCTGAACTCGGTGGTCTAATCATTACTGAAGATCGTACTGTAATTGCACAGTGAAAAGCTATATATGATCTCACCCCCGGTTTTTAGTGGGGTTCGTGTTGCTCTGTCTTTAGTTTTCAGTGTTATGTTTTGTAGTCAGTATTTGTCTTGTGTCTACGTTTGGCCAAACATTGTATGTTCCTTTTGATTTACACTTTCTTACAGCCCTTTTGGTATCTTCGAACTTTACTTGTGGTATGTGGTGAATAAATTGAAAACCCGCATGCAGTTCGAATCAGGTATTGAAGTATTATAAATTTTATGTAATACTCTAGGATATGTGAATAAGGATATGTAATATATGTGAAAAAGGAGGTATCGTCCATTTGATGGCTATAAAAACAGGGGGAAAATTGATGCAAAGTCAGGTATTCAGTTCATTGTCTTTATTTTCTCAGTTATGCAATGTTGAAGTTAATACATATCAAAACCTAATTTACCATAATGCTTAAATGTAAAGATTTTGTCCATAGACTCTTATTGTAATTTTTTGTACTTCATAGTACTGTAATAATGTTCAGTAAACAATGCCATGTGATGCTGTTACAATAACAATGTTACACTTCATTGAAAAAGTTTTGTGGGTCAAAATTATCATTAGGTCTGATGGACAACTTTATTGTTTCTAGGTGAAATCTTTTGTAAAATTTAGTGTTAATATGTATTACCATGGCTATTATGTAGATGATATTATAAAGTTTAAAAAATATACTTCTGATTTTATATTAATTTTTCCCTATTTTTATAGCAATCTAATGGCCTATATATCAATATGTTAATACTGATTTGAACTGGATACTCTTTACAGGCTAGTTAATGAGAGAGATAGCATTTCCATAGCAAATATAGAAATTACGGGTGTATTTTTTAACAAATGGACATGGTAAAATTCTTAAGCCACTAGATGTAGAAAGTGCTAGTATATATGTCTTTTAGTATTTCATTTGTGTCGTTGTTTATAGTTAGTAACCGTATTCTTTAATGTATAAAAAGTGCATCCCATTTTGAAGAAAATAAACTATAAATCTAATCTTCCGGTAACATTAAATGAATCGCCACAAAGGACAATCATTTTTCAGCAGTACTAACCTTTGAAAGTTGGTGAAGTCATCAAAGCTAATGAAGCGATTGCAAGGTCAAAAGAAAAGAAAACGCTACATCAAGACAACGCCTGCATTTCAAACTGTTTTATTAATGGCATTTACATAAAGATATAATATTTTGAATGAAGTAGAGATGGTTCGCTGTTAGCAAACTTTAGCTCGTGTTTGTAGCCTTGTCTTGAATATTTAACAGCCAACTAGCATTGGATTCACCTCAGTTCTACCGATATCATTTTTTTGGGAGCGGTATTTTGTGTGTCTGTGTGTGTTGTTTTTTTATATGTAGAATAGCACAATATCTTTAATAATGGAATGTATCGTTTCAGTTTGTGAAGATTGGTTGATTGTTTTTTTGTTTAACGTCCAGCGAAAAATTCATATGCATATATGCATATTCAGGACGAGAAAAAGTTAACAATATATCAATTGATAGGATCTGAAAAGTGGGGGTACCGTGAGAAGGGGCGAATAATTTTGACTGCCACTTGAAAAGGAGAACAGGATGAGTAGAGACGGAAAATTTAGCTTCTAAACTGGCCTCTTACGGACCACTCGTAATGAGTTTGCTACAAGCATTCTTTAGCGTGCAGACAGCGTGGTATTCTTCCAACTAGGGACCTCGGATTTTAAGTCCCCATCCGAAGGACGATAGTTTGTGAAGAGTCCGTTTGTATATAATTAGTATGTTCAGTACATTGATAATTTATCTTAAGATAAATGTAAAAAGGCAATTAGTGTGGGAGACACTAATAATTGATTGTTTTGTACAATGTACTATATAGATTTAGGTTGTATTTTGTTTTATGAATCAGTTCACATTTATTATTTCTTCGTTCTGCTTTGTTCTTGTTACTTTAACGCTGTGTTGATCTGTAGATTTCCCATTCTTTTTATATCTTTTCATTTTCATTGGTTACTTCAGTCATATGTTTCTCATCCCTTATTCCTATTGGTTTATTGGTTCAACACCACTTTTTCAATAACCTTTGTCTTCTCAGGTTGGAAAGAATCTACATTTTGAAAACTACATTTAATATATGCCCAGATGCCTACTTGGATATTTTTGTGATCTAAACTGCAATTCTTTTACTAACATGTCAGTTACTAATCTTTCTACTCTCTAATATTTCACAATTCCAGATTTGTATGAAAATGTGAGAAAATGTAGTTGAATGAATGGGAATTATTTTGAATAAATGAAATACACATTTTTAAGAAAAGAAATGAATCTAGTTTTACAAAGTTATTTACAACAAACAAGATAATTTCTATACATGTATGTGAATACTGGTATTGTTCATTATTGAAGCGTAACAGGTTGTTCAAGCATTGATGAACTAGTGTTTTTAAATGTGCTTTTAAATGTGCTGTGTTAAAATGAACAATGAACTGCAAAATGATTATTATTCATTATGACTTATGAAACTTATATTTTTATCTTATATAGGAGCTAGATGTTGATGTTAGTATGATTTTGTAACCTCTTGATGTAATAATGAATATATTGGTGCTCTGACGGTAGAACTTTGCTGTCCCTTATACCACATATAAGGTAAGCAATGTTTTTGTACTGAATGTAATTTTTTGTTATTGAAATGTATATTTTTTGTACTGTGTGGATTTATTTATGTATTGTCATTTTTCTGTTTATATTTACCGTCTCCGAATAATATCTGAGATGTGCAATTATTGTACTTCATTCCTCAGGCTGAATGATGTGCAGATTGATTTGTACTGAATATCGCAAATCCCTGACTTGGCACCGTGTCTATACATTTGTTATTTAAAACAATGCAAGTTTTGAAGTTCATATGTTTGTGATTACAGAGTGTACAGTATCTTGCTTAAAAGGCTTAACTGTAGACATTTAGAGTTACTGCCCTTTCACCGTTTACATGTATTTCATGTTATGTATTGTCTTGTCTATGTGTTTTTTTATCAACTTAAAAAAATCCTACTACGAAAAGTCAGTTATTTTGACCCCGCTACATAAGTACATGTATAAATGTCTGAAAAAATGTACAACACACCAAACAAAAGATAAAATAATAAATATATCGGATAACAAATATTCTTCATCAGTATCGACTGTCATCTTCCCAAGTCCAGGGTTCTGAGTCTGCATTGCTCCCCACAAACCCTTGACGGATTTCGTTTATAATTTTCCGATTTTCATGAAATGTTGTCTGATACGTTGATGAAATGGCTGTTCCGACTCGCAGACATACTGCATACCGCATTTACACTGAAGAAGATATATCGTTTTTTTTTTTTTTGGTTTTGTAAGTCAAATTGCAAAATATAGCATATATCGAACCAGTGGAATTGCTGTTAAAGATCTGGGTATTCAGTATCTGTCGGCAAGTCTTACATCGTTTGTCTCCATAACTCTTACAGAGGGCTGCCGACGATGAGCCTATCGGTCTTCAAAAAGCCAGGACGGGAGGCTTTTGGAAGATTTTGGATAGTTTATGATGTTTCTCAATTTCTTTCCAGTCTTCGTGGATGACATGTGACAGTTTATCAAATGCTGGATGGTACGTGAGCACGAATGAGACTCTTTTATTAATCTTTTTCTCATTATATTTCAAAAGTTCATCTCGGCTGATGTTGTTTGCACGAGAAAAGCCGCTATCGATATTATAACCTCGGCTAGTTAAGTGGTCGCGGAAGTTCTTGTAATTATTTGTCACTAGTCAATAGCGGAACAAATCCGTTTAAGTCTGAGAGCCTGGCTGTACGGGATGCTTTAAGTACAGTGTTTAGGATGACAGCTCTGGGGAGAAAGATTTCGGTGTTTGTCTGTGGGCTTACAGTACAGATTTGTTTACATGAATCCATCCCTAACTGATGTAGTAGTGTCCAGAAATGTAATTTGGATTTCATAGGTCAACTTTATTGAGGGATGGATATTGTTGGCATTGTTAATAAAATTGTCTAATTCCTTTTGAGATTTATCCAATTTCATGTCGACGTCATCAATAAAACGGAACAAAAAGAGAGAGGTTGATATAGAGAAGTGTTTAGAAAGTGTTTTTCTAATTTGCCCATAAAGATATTGTCATAGGACGGTGCCATCTTGGTCCCCACTGCTGTTCTGTTAATTTAAAGATAGTGTCCGCCATTGAATGTATAACTGTTGTTTTTAAAACAGTGTAAGTAGCTGGACTAAACATTCAGTGGGTAGGATCAGAGTGTTGCGTGAGTCGTGAGGGATATTTGTGTACAGAGAGGTTACATCCATAGAAACGAGGATAGTCTCAGGAAGAAGAGGGTTCATGGATTCCATTTTTCTAAGATAATGGGTGGTGTCTTTTATGTAGGATGGTAGACTTTCTACGTGGGGTCTTAAATGAAAATCTATGAATTCGGATATTTTCTCCATCGGATGGCCATTGGCAGAGACTATAGGTCCGCCGGGATTATTAATTTTGTGTATTTTAGTCAAAATAGAGAAATGCCCGGGCTTCGAGTCCTCCGGCTTTAAGTATTCAAAAGTTGTTTCGTCTAAATGACCCTTTTCACACAAGGTTTTTAAATTTTTAGTGATTATTTGACGAAATTTGGGTGTGGGGTCAGAGTCTAATTTCTTGCAAAATCTTTAATCTTAAAGCCGACGTTCTGCCTCTTGGATATAGTCACATTTGTCCATGACGATAACAGCACTGCCTTAACCTTCATCTGCTGGTTTTATCATAATGTCGTCTCTGCTTTTTGCCACTTGTAAGGCTTCTTTTTCATCAGGTGGTAAATTATTAAAAGTAGGAGAAAAAGTTTTGGACAGATCAGTAACTTCAGATATATATCTGATAAAAACATATCGGAATCTTTGCCCCAGTATTGTATTCTGAAAGTTATAGGTTACAATAAGTGATTAGATTTTCGACCTGTTGAGTGATTTACTAAATAAATGTTCTGGTATGAAGCATCAAATAAAAAAAAATCAAAAAAATGATCAATTTTGTCAAACTTTGTTCCACATATTACGTCGGTTTTGTTCAAGAATATTCTTTGACAAGTTGAACTTTTTTGCACAAAAAGTTACCTTTCCTCCTAGGAAAATCAAAAGACACTTAAATGAGCATCCAGAGTCTGTAGTTTGATTCGAACACTAACCAATAAAGTTTTTATTAGTAGTCAACACAAATATATAAAACTAAACTGCATACTACAATGATTTCAACACTGACTTTAGACACATAACAAATACTGATAAACTTAAAATTTAAAAAGGGATACAACAGCTTCAAAAACCAGCTTCACACTTCTGTTATGGCGGAACGAACAGGTCGACATGTGAACAAGTTCTCACGAACTAGTGTGTATTGAACTGTATACAATGAAGTGAACTTTTCAATGCTATGTCTAAAATGAACATTCATTTGTGAACATTCTGAAAATGGATTCTTTATAGGCTTTAATGGGAAGAAAGAGAAAGAATAACAGTAATCTAGGTTCAGGTTTGACACCTCCGACAAAATCAACAGTTAATATGGCGGCCCAACCACAACAAACATTTTCACAATTGCTACACCAGGCTCATGAGTCCTACATAAGTCCACACTTGTCTTTTAGTGGATCACCTAATCAGTATCAAAGCAATAATTTGACTTTTCCTGTCAATCCAAGCTCCTATGTTGTGCACCCACAGATATCTCAGAATCCACAACCTCCTATCGGTCACAGTACACCAGCGCCAGTACCTTCATGCCTCCCACCATCCAGTAATACAGGTACTTTGCAACCACCATCCTCGGTACCATCTGACATACAGGTCACCCTTCAGATGATGTTTTCTAATATTGATGCTATGAACCGTAGATTTGAGGGTATAGATATATTCATGAAAGAGAGACTTTCGAAACTCGATCTTATAGATAAATTGAATGACAAGTTTGATAAATTTGAAAAGAAATTAACTGAAATGAGAAAAGAAATTGATGAGATCAAAAACATTCAAAATCAACAAAATGAAATCATTGATGATGAAGAACGCCACCACCACGAAATCGCAGATAGGATGACTATACTCGAAAATAAAAACTATGAACTGGAAAATGTAAATTATGAACTGAAAGAAAATTTACTGAAGGTAAAAGCCCATTCTATGAAATACAATTTAATTTTCGGTGGAATTACAGAGGAAAACAAGGACACAGAAAATACGGAAATGGTTCTTAAGCAATTTCTTCACACTGAACTTGATATTTCAAATGCTGCAGATATTGAATTTCAAAATGTCCATCGCTTACGGGCCAGAAAAGATGGTAAACCTCGCAATATAATTGCCAAATTTACAAACTTCAAAGACCACGAAACCGTTAGAACTGCTGCTTCTAAATTGAAAGATAAGCCAAATTTTTCGATATCCCAACAGTACCCTCAGGAAATTGTGGATCGCAGGAAAAAACTTTACCCTAAACTCAAGGAATTTCAGCGCCAGGGAAAGCGTGCTACCCTAGTATATGATCGCCTAATTGTAAACGGAGAACCGTATGAGCCACCACCCTGTGAAGAGCCTCGTGCAATACACAACAGTTAGGACAACGTATCAGACATTCAAACTGGTTTTTTTAATAAACTGAATATCACTCACTTAAATGTATGTGGTTTAAAGTCAAAGTTATTGAACCCTGACTTCCATGTTCTTATCAATCAATATGATATTTTGGTTTTTACCGAAACAAAAACAGATGAGTTTGATGTATTAAATATTCCCAGTAATTATGATGTTTTTTTGAAAAACAGGCAAAAGTTTAAGAATAAGTCCGGTGGTATAGCTATTCTGTATAAAAAGAATTTATCGAAATCCTTGAAATTTATTAAGTCTGACTCCGAATTTATACAGTGGGTTGAAATCTCAAAAAAATTATCGTCATTAAAAGATAATATATTATTAGGGTGTACTTACATCCCACCCGAACTATCGAAATATTCATCTGATGAATCATTTACTGAGATTGAAGATGAATTGATTAATTTTTCAAATGAATTTAAAAATATTGCTGTCATTGGCGATCTGAATGCACGAACTTCAAATCTGAGTGATTATATTGCCATAGATGAAAATTTACTCGATATTTTAGATATTAATGATTATTCAGATTATAGTGAAAATTTTTTTAATTATCTTGGCCTAAAAAATAAAAATATTCCATTAGAAAGATATAGTCAGGATAAAGGTCGTACCAATAGATATGGCATTAAACTTTTAGATCTATGTAAAAGATGCAATTTATTTATTGCAAATGGTCGACTTTTTTCCGACCGAGGTATTGGACATACTACATGTAAAAACGTTAGTCTGGTTGATTATTTATTGTTGTCTCCTAATACATTTGATATTGTTACAGATTTCAAAATCGTTGATTTTAATCCTATGTTTTCAGATGTACATAATAGAATTCATTTTACTTTATCTTTTCCCGTACAAGTTTTTGATAATGTATATTCAACATGTTCAAATAATACTAGTGCTAATACACGTAGAAAATGGAAATCAAACAAAGCAGACGAATTTTTACAGGTGTTAGAAAATGACCCAGACAATATACTGTCAAATATTAACACTACTTTGAATGAAATCGGTGATAAAAAAGAAGTGACAGTGAATCAGGTAAATAGTTTAATTGCTGATCTTTGTAATGTTTTTACTTCTAGCGCTGATACCGTATTTGGTATTAATAATGTATCAGCACGTCCATTGTCTAGTAATAGTAAGCCATGGTTTAGTAGAGAATGTAAGGTAAAGCGTAATGCATTTCATAAAATTAAGAATAAATACAGAACTGATAAATCAGCTGAAACTAAATCACTATTAAATGAAAAAGCGAAAGATTTTAGACGGGAACTGAATAAAAGTTTTTTATCATACCAAGAAAAGTGTGCCAAGGAATTAAGGTCTCTTTCTAAATCAGATACAAAGTCGTTTTGGAGAACATTGAAGAAATTTTCAGGTAATCGGAAAGAAAATCCTCCAATATCAATCGATACTTTTTATGATTATTTCAGAGAGTTGAATTATTTTGAAGAAGACGATGATATAGATATCGATATTAATGCAATCTGTGATAATCCTTTATATGAGTCTATATTAAATGACGAGATAACTGAAACAGAAATCTTGGAAGCAATTAGAGATTTAAAAAATAATAAAACCCCTGGATTAGATAGTATTTTGAACGAGTACCTCAAAAACTCTCCCCCAGCATTAATTCATATATATTATAGATTATTTAATCTTGTCTTAGATACAGGAATTATACCCGAGAACTGGACACTCGGTGTTATAAAACCCGTATATAAGAACAAAGGCAACCAGATGGATCCAGACAACTTCAGAGCCATTACGTTAATAAGCTGTTTAGGGAAATTATTTACGTCTATCATTAATGCTAGACTTACATTTTTTGCTAATGAAATCTCATTAATATCTTTTAATCAAGCTGGTTTTCGCAAGGGTCATTCAACTACAGATAACATTTTTGTGTTGAATGCGTTAATATCACTTTATCAGTCATTTGGCAAAAAATTATTTTGTACTTTCATAGACTTTCGTAAGGCGTTTGACACTATTTGGAGGAGCGGATTATGGAAAAAATTACAAAAGAGTGGAATAAAAGGTAAAATATTTACTGTTATATTTAATATGTATGATAACATAAAATCATGTGTTCAATATAACAGTTACCAGTCAGAATTTTTTCCCTGTCTTACTGGGGTGAGACTGGGAGAAAACCTGTCTCCTTTCCTTTTCTCTATTTATTTAAACGATTTAGAAACTTTTTTTAATGATTTAGAGGGTTCCCCACTTGAATTAGTTAGAGAAAAATGTTCTACAGAATTGAATATTTTCATTAAATTGTTTGTGATATTATATGCAGACGATACGGTTATTTTAGCGGATTCAAAAGAAGGAATGCAAAATTCTCTAGATATTTTTCAAATATATTGTAATGTATGGAAATTGGAGATAAATACTGATAAAACAAAAGTCATGATTTTTTGTAAGCGTAAGGATCGCAAGAAATATGAATTCAAACTAAACGAAGAAATTTTAGAAATTGTAGATTCTTACACATATCTTGGGTTAGTATTTAAATTCAATGGAAATTTTACTGATGCCAGAAAAAAATTAGCAAATCAAGCACAAAAATCATTATATAGTATATACAAAACTATCAGAAATCAAAGTATACCGATAGATCTTCAGTTGAAACTTTTTGATGCAATGGTAGAACCGGTTTTGCTTTATGGCTCCGAAATATGGGGATATGAGAATTTAAAACTTATTGAACAAGTACATTTAAATTTTTGTAAAAGAATTTTAAAAGTAAGGACTACAACTCCTAATTTTATGGTTTATGGAGAGCTTGGCAGATTCCCACTTGAAATTAGAATAAAAATTAGGATGATTTCATTTTGGTGTAAATTATTACTATATTCTGATAAATTAAGTAGTAGTATGTACAGACTCTTATACAAATTAAAGGAAAACGGTATGCAAACGTTTAAGTGGTTAAATTACGTTGAATCGATTTTTAACGATACAGG
>JAOXYJ010118414.1:0-11167 GCA_028566555.1 Lithophaga nigra
AGAAAATGAAAGGCAGCATCGAGTCAATAACAGAGGCAACTGACTCAGGAAAAGTGATATTGACTTCGAAATGTACATTTCTAGTCCGTCTTCTTTAACATCGGATTATAGAATAAAACAATTACTGTCTCTTTTTTCGGTAAATGTGCAGTGTTTTTGACTTTTGAAAAATAGGATATTCACCTCGCCCTTCGGGCTCAGTAAATATCCTATTTTTCAAAAGTTCAATAACACTGCACATTTATCCTCAACAAAAGACAGTAATTGTATAATATTGCATATCATAATAAAATATACCTTTTTGGTTATTTCTGTCGTCTTTCCTTTTCCTATTATATCATAATTATTTTGTATTTATTCTAACTACAATGTAAAACAGATCATATGACAAATATATTAGTCTTTTTGGTAAACAAAATATATATCTCATGCTGATTCATGAAACTGTATATCCTTTCATACTATGTTGTTATAAGCTGAGATTTAATTTGTTGTATATGTCCTGGAGAAAGATAACAATAAAGAGATAAATGATTACGTTTTGTACAGGCAACTAAAGTAAACGTGATTTTAGCATGAAAATAAAGATATCTTTAATTCATGTTTAATCTACGTTAAAAGATAGGAGTAACGTACTTTAAATAAAGAATGTTCTTGACAAGAATTTTTTCCAGCTGATTAGGTCTAACCGCAAGAAATTTAATGCATCAATATAATTATGTTCTACCTTGTGGGTAAATATAAATTAATCCACAGTTTATTTTTAAACCAAAGAGATGACAAAGTGAATAAGTCCGAAGTCACTGAGTTCTGCCTCGATTTGTATTTAAATAGCATAAAACCTTTATTTGAAATATTTCATTATTAAGAAAGAAGATGAATTAACCTTTGGCATCCTTTGACAGGTATTCAGATGCTAATATAGAATAACATTTTAAATAACGTTTGACCTTGTTGGCAGGCTGCAATAATGGTTTACTCTGGTTTGTTAAAAGACGTATACCTGATATGAATACAACTAAAATTCAAATCAATGTATTTAATGTTTTTTATCAATTCTATACTGAATACAAAAAAAAAATATTGCATTTAAGATTTGACATATTCTAGATGTCGATATTCAACAATCTGAGAGAAAGGAAAACTTTACCGGACACACTGGACTTCAATCATTTGTTTTTGTTTTATTTCTTTTTTAAATTTCTTTTGTCTGTTTGCCTTTTTCATATATCCGTGTTTTTCTTTAAACAGTTCTCAGGAGCTCTAGAAGATTGCAGAAGAAATCCTGTGAAACAGGAAATGGTTTTATATAATAGAAGGAGAACCTTATTTTTTAACAAAGAGGAGGATGTCTTAAGCGACAGCACTACTAATGTAACCTATCCCTCTCCAAGTGGGTGTGTTAATCAAAAAGGTTCTCTTTTGATATAACTACTAAGTGTGAAACTGAGTGTTATATTGTGAGATAAACGGTTGTGAACAGCATGAAACTAATACTAAACAACCATTTTGACACGATACCACAATTACACCGGAAAGAATTAAAGGGAGAGATGCAATTCATGCATGTATTAATTTCGCACAGCAGCATACACATTGTTCGTTTTTACGACTGGATGATTGTTATTGACAAAATGAAAATTGCGATATTCGACTGAATAATTTCATAATATTCAAAAAGAGGATGAACAGGAATAACTAAGAATGCTAATAACAAACCGATGTATTTGGGAGGGAGCCATTTTATCTTTAAAAGTAAAGAGGACGTTTGTCATTGGTGATTTGTTTAGTAGAATACTGTACTATTGTAACCAAAAAAAAATAATAATAATAAAATAATAAAAATAACAAAACAAATAAACAACTAGATACAAAGACAGCTAAATAACCCCCATCCTACCTTCATCACATGCCTGAAATGTTTTGGAATTGAATAAAAGCCAGAACCAAAAATCCAAATTCGAAAACCATATTGGAGATCTACAGATGATGACCAACAAAACAGAACCAAGACAAAAAAAATTAACAAAAAACGCCCAAAAAACCCCCAAAACAAAAAAACAAAAACGTTAAAAAAATGGGGGTGGGGTAAGCATCAGGCAACGACAATATCCTTGAACTTTCATTCGAAAGTGCGGGCATAAAGAGATCTTCCTGCTTTTTGTCTCTTTTTTACTGTTAGGATCAAGCACCTTTGTATTATCACCATCAATTTCCATAGTTGAATACGAGTCATATGATATATTACAACCTATGTTTTACAGTAATTTGAAATTTTGGCCCCTATTCAGAACTTTTTTTTTCAACTGTTAGGGTCAGACCTTTTTTTTATTATCATCATTGATTTTTATAGTCAAATGCGAATCAAATGATATATTACAACCAATGTTTAACACCAATTTCGAATTTGGCCTTTTTTGGCCCTTTTTTCTCAACTGTTAGGGTCAAGCCCTTTTTATTATCAGCAATAGTGTTTATTTTTATTAATTTCTACAGTTGAATACAAGTCATATGATATATATTACAACCTATATTTTACAATGATTTCAAATTTCGTCCCTTTTTGGCCTTTTTTCCTCAATTGTTAGGGTAAGGTCCCTTTTTATTATCAGCAATAATTTCTACAGTTGAATATCAGTAATATGATATATTACAACATACCTTTTAAAAAAAATTGAAAAATAGTTCCTTTTTGGCTATTTTTTGGATCTGGATCCTCAACTGAAAAATCCAAGACCTTATTGCACATCTACAGATGGTAAGCAACAATTTTAAACCAAAATGAAATACCAAAAGCAAAAAATGTGGGATTATTTTTCCAACATAAGTAGTTCATTCAATATTCCCGTTTTGAAAGCTGTAAGTATTGACCTTTTTCACTGACATTTATGTATATTTGACAACACACTGATGCAGAACAGGGACCTAATCATTGTATATATCAACCGTGTATACTATGGTTTACTCGCAGAGTAGTATAAAAACAACCGGTTACGCAGTCAAGGAATGCATCTAGTCTACTGAAATTTGTTCCGTTTTTATTTCAAGTTTGAGTTGTAGTTCAGAAACCACGACAAGATTATAAAATAACATACAGGAACTGCATTTAGTCTGATGAATTATTGGGAGCAAGATAAACATTTGATTGTCATGATGATGAGAACGATAGAGGCAGTTGGACAGTCTGGTTTGATATCTGCAAAAATTGACAGTGAAGGATTATAAGCGAGACTGTAACAAGGGACAATTTGAAGCTTACGCTAGGCTCTGTTTAGAACTTTTTATATTCTTGTAAAGTTTAGTAAGGTAAACCAATAGATGATATGCTACAGCTTTGAACTTAGTTGTGACTTTTTATTCAGGTAGTGTGCCTTTTTTCAATCTATACAATTAAGAAAGGGTAATTATTCAACACCCACATGAACCGAAATAAGAAAAATGAATCACTCTAGGGTAATGTTGTTTTTTACATTAAGTATCTTTTTTAACATGAAATCAGAACATGCCTGCTCATCCTCCCGAAAAATAAAACTGTCTGGTATAGTCAAAATATAGTTAAATTGCTGAATAAAGATAAACCTTGACAACTCAACTCAATCCAGGTTTGTGGTTGCGTTTCCTTTATCAGGCATTTTAATTTTAGATTTTGAGTTCAGACAGGAAATTTCATTTAAGTAGTGGAGTGAAGACTTCGTGGTGCAGCTGTAGTAAACATAATCAATTAGTTCACAGCAAATAATGGAAAGAAGAGCTAAGAAATAAATATAAAAAACTGAACATCGCGCGATTGAATTATTTAATAGGACTAGTCACCATCCTTCTGCATCAAATTTTTAGTTTTCAATTTGATTATTGATTAAGTCAATTTTAATCTCTTAATTACCCTGAAAATACTGATTGGATTTATGCCGTAACAATTTGCGAGGCCAAGCTGTTCTTTCTTACCAAACATGCTTAAACTCATTTGGTTTTGGCAAAATTTTGTAGATATATTAAAATACAAGACAATGGAAGCCAGTATTTTTCTTCACACAGTTTACGTATTTTGAGATATGATATAAAAATTCATAAATAATTCAAAATTTGTTTTCAGCATACTTTGAAGTATATCAGCAAGTACACTTTAAAGAACAAAAATGTATTGACTATTCTTTATTTAATAATCAAACTTTTAAAAAAGTATAACATATTTCTAACATTCGATACAGAATGGCGTTTTTACAAGCTATGAAAACAGACTTACTTCTGATATCCGGTAACTTACACTTTCGGTATTGTTCGATGTATATTTCAGGCTGCAAGATGATTAACGCGTCATGTCACAAAGAGATTACATTCAACAAAATTCGCATTACTTAATCTCGAAAGGTACAACTGTACCTTTAATGACTGTGATGTGTATTCGTACTTGGCAAAACACTACAAAGACTTTCGAATACAGATTCTTTTGAATGTTAAATACAAGTAAATAACTGTTGTAATAATTAATTGTGAGGAAATGTTTTTTCCTCGAACATCACTGGTTTTGAAAACACATGATTGATAGGCAATAAAACTGAAATGTAATTTGGCTATGTGTGAAAAGAAAAACAAAAACATTTGAGATTTGATCATAGCACTGCAGGAAACACGATTTGGTAATGCCAGAAGAAATATTGCATTCTTATTCGTAGGACTGCTGTAAACTGAAATATGTTTTTATTTGTACAAAAAAGAGTTCCTTTTTTATATCATAGCACTGCATGAACGCAAAGTCATCCGTATAATCCAATAGCGATCAAGCAATATTCTGTTACTCTTTTGTCAGTGTCGCAGCGTGTTTGGTTTTGTTTTGTTTTTCAATTTGATGTATTTGTTGTACTTTCAGCTTTTGATCAAAATCTTAAGATTCGGTTGACTTTTCCCGTTCAGCAGTAATTTGGGTTTTATTATCACTCAGGATATGATTGTTTTTTTTTTGTTTGTTTTTTGTTTGATCTTGATATTAATTCAGACATCTTTTCTGGACCAGTTTCTGACAAACCCAGTCTGAAAGTAAGGAAGGCAATACAAGATTGTATATGCCCATTTGTGTTCTATTTGGTTCTTGAAAAATGCATAAACTGAAGACGCCACGACATCTCAATATTCAGGAATCGGAAACTGAATCATGGAATCTCTTAATTTGTTGTTTAAGGCATTGACGTCTTTCCACATTTAGTAACCGCTTACTACATCATATTGAATAGCAGAAAAAATTGTGTCCGAAACTCTGCTCCGGACTGTTTATACTAAAATCTTTAATAAATTTTGTTCTACTGAATTGTTTAGTGCATATACATTTATGTAATACAGAAGAAGTTTAGTCGAGTTTAAAGCTTACTTATAGATTATTTTCTTATTACAATGCGACATACATGTACTGCTTCATTTATATTTTCGTACTAAATGTAAACTTTCGGAAACTCTGCCGTGTCACATATGCATATACAAAATACGAAATATTTGTATTCTGAATGTTGCTTGTTACAATTTTTATCCCCGCATTTTAAAGAAAGCTCGGGGATACTGTAATGGGCCCAACCGTCTGTCCATCCTTCCATCCATTAGCAACACTCGCTCGTGGAAATCCTCTTTTTACTGCAGTTTATTTATTTGTGAATAGGATTGTTCCTACTATGTGTAGTTGTGCAATACGATTTTTGGTTTCTGATTATGGGTCTGAAAGATAAAAAGGGGTTGAATAGAAATATAGTTTAAAAGTTAATTTATAATATATAAGTGCAATAGTCATTAGTTGTAGATTCAAACAGTATTTGTCAAAAGAGTAAAAACCCATACTGTAGGAATTTAGGGACCAAGAAGAAAAAAAAGGCAGATTATAATTTGAATAAATATATGATTCAAATATATCATTTACATTTGCCTTTGATTGTAGAAGTTAAAGTAGTTAGTATGAGGACCGTAGCACTAACTGTAGGTATAGAGGGCCAAAACACGGGAAATGGGATAAATTTAAAAATTGATTGCACTTAGAGTTGTAATTATGTCAATACACTGATCTTTATTTGTAGAAGCGAATTTTATAGGTGTAAAGGTCATAACCCTAACTGTAGGGAATTTAGGGCAAAAAAATCAACACGGAGATGTGGGAATAGTTGTAGTTTCCGATAACGCCACCATTTAGTTATTTTTTCTCCTACATTTTTAATTTAATATCTTCTTTAAAACAAAGTATGACGGAACATCCTTGTTAAAAGGAAAAGGTCCTCCATCCGATCCCAACTCCTCTCTGATGTAATGATATAATAAAATTCACTGAGCTTTACTGTACAACGAGACAGTCTATCATTTCATAGTAAGACTATGTAAATTAAAGCCCAAATTTGGATGTATGAACTTCCAGAAGATAAACATGCGGAGAGCTTCATTATGGAAGAAATTTCCAAATTATAGTATTGACATATAGCAATTTCAGGTCGTTTACAAATATTTAACTGTGTTTTTACTTCAACCAACCTCAACTGTACATGTAATGATATTGTTGAGATAGTTTAAACGTTGTTCTAAAATGTAAAAATAATTTTATCATTCTATCAGAAAAAAAAACTATTGATTGTGTTAGAAGTTTTCCTTGGGAAACCACTCCGGATGACACGGAAGGTTGCTGAATTTCGATAGAACTTTCATTTCAGGAAATGTTTACAGTTCCTGAAACGTACAAGGTTCTCATTTTGACGTTTCTTAACGTTGATCGTTCTTTCGCATTTTGTTTTTCAATAAGTTCAATGCGTCTAAATTCTTAAAAGACAAGAACAAATCGTATATATAACCGAAATATAATATGAAAGAATGTAATTACGTATGGAATTTAAAACTAAATGTGAATTATGATGCAAACATCCTGAAATAAAACCGAAATCGCTTAAAAATATTTGGACTTGAAGCGAAAAGAAAAACAATCCAACCTTTTCCGTTTATAACTTCAGAAATATATACATAATTATCTTATGAATTGTTACAGGTATTAATAAACAATGAGAGTTACTTTAACATCTGAATTCCTGCATTTTTCAGAGATCACGCAGAAGAATTATGTAAAGTCGTGATCTTGATCCTTGTTCTCTCTCTCAAAAAAAAAAAGACTCGTCATTACATCCAAGCTTTCTACGTGCTCATGCTCATTGTCGGCATTCAAATATAGTCCTACTGGAGATGATAGGAATGCACGGATTTGCGTGGTTTATTTTGTCACTTTCATAGTCACCAGTATCCCGACTTTCAAATTTACTGTGGAGTTAGGATTGAACCCGGACAGCTATCCAGTTAAACAGATAAAACTTTCCACCTGAACCTAGATATGAAGCAAAGTGAACTTGAACCCGTGCGACAGCTATGTTAGTCTAGTGATCTAGAGTGAGCGACCTGAATAGCTTGGCCTCACAGATTGTCACAGCATGTATAAATTCGGTATTTGCAGAATAATTAAGGGATCATAATTGCTTTTCCCATGCTGTTATAGTTACAAATCACTTTAATATTTAAAATTTAATAATTTTGGACCTTTCAGTTAAATAATCAAACTGTTATTTAGATTCAAAAGTAAGGTAACTACACCTATCGCATAAGAATCAATCATACGATCTCCATTTTTATATTCATTTCTTACATCCTCTATTCATGATTTGCTGCTAACTATTTGCTTATCATTACTATGTCTGTACTAAGGAGTCATCAATCCACTGCTTAACCAAAGGTTCTCCAGGGACTCAAAATCCAAAATCCAAAACACAATCCTGACAAAGGAAATGGCACAGCACCAAGAAGCTGGATTGAGTTCAGTTGTTTTGGTTCTATCACAATTTCGCAATTCAACTATATTTTGACTATACCAGACAGTTTTATCTGCTGGGAGGATGAGCGGGCTTTTTTTTCTCATTCCGTTTGGAAAAAACTAGAAATTTTTAAACAAAGCAAACGTATTTGTTTAAAGAAAACATTATAGTATATATATATATTGATTTTTCCGATTTTATTTTGGTTGATAGTGTTGATTAATGTCCTTTCTCAAATATATGGAAGTAAAAAGGGACACACCTCAACAGAGAGTCACAACTAAGTTAAAAGCTGTAGCGCATCTTCTATTTATACCTTACGAAGTGTAAAAGGAATCTAAGAAGAATTACTTAATGTCTCACTAAAGCTCCACATTGGACTTCATTGTCTATTTTGCTTTCTTAAATGGTCCCATCCTTGGACTCATGTCCATGGATTTGCTTCCTTAAATTATTATAAATCCGGCCAACTTTTTTCTCTGCAACCAATCATTTTATTATCCAGAATTTTCTTAGAGTTTTCAACAAATAAGGTGTTTTTCTTCGCTTTATAACAACATTAAACGTAATATTTTTCCATATATTGCACAAATCGAACATCAAGTCATTTCCATAGATTTAGAAATGATTTGATACGAATTCAATGAGATGTGCGTCAGTTGAAAAATGGCAAATGCTACAGCTTCGTTCAGAAGGCTGACTGAGCGAAGAATTCTTTGTACACTTCAAACAAGACTGTTCAACTGGCTGTATCGTTCCTTTCCTCATGGCAGTCTAATGGTTAAAATGCTCCCCGCAATTCATGAAAATAACTACAGTCATATTATTTCATAATCTTGTCTCTGTTTCTGAGCTACTCCTCAAAGTGATAATAAATAGTTTTTATACTACTCTAGGAGTAACATATATGGTAGATGTGCTAAGGGGTTGATCTAGAAGGTCAATAGCCGGGGGGGAGGGTTCACAATTTTTATTTTCAAGAGGGTTAATTTTTTCTCAAGTAAGCAAATTGGCAGAATTCCGTTCTGATACGAATACCGACAATCCATGGCTTCACGAGATTCATTTGTACCTCTTCATGGGCGGATCAATAGGTGGACGTGATAGGCATACCCTCTAAAAATTGCCACATATCATGGTTACGTCCTTAATTCGTCGAACCTCTGGATATTCTTGGGCATTAGCTCACTTAACTTACACATCCCCAACTAAAAATTCTGAGTTCGCGCCTGTTTGACTGAAATAAGCAAGACGTCGACATTGAAACCCTTCCTTTCGTGTCGATTGAGTATGAGAGTCCCACCTCCTTTTCAGAATCCTTAATCTTCGATCGAATAAGAATGCTTAAAAACAATAATACCGTACGTGTTGTATGCCTACCACACATGAACAAAGACTCGAAAAATGAAGGTATTTCACACACCTTATTCACAAATCTCCCACAAATCCATAAAACGTTAAACCATTAGCACAAATAGGATCTGAAAAAGACTAACTGTCACCGTGATCAGAAAGGAATGATACACGGAATACTATTCCATAAAAGAGACCATATGCAGTATAGGCAATAAAGTACTTTACACAACTATTCCTCACTCTAAACTGAAAGACAGACTAAAAGAATTAGTTCAACTTTGTTTCATAAAAAAGAATGGCCAACGCAGATACAAATATCTCGTTCTAGGAAGGGACAAGTCTTACCTTGTAAAAAACCACTCTGATTCAAAACAAAATTTCACTGAAGATGAAATCATCAATATGCTGGAGTTTGATTGACAACATAGTTGTTATGTTTGGTGGACGTGTTTTTCAACAGATAGTTGGTATTCCTATGGGTACTAACTGTGCTCCTCTCCTCGCCGATTTGTTCCTTTATTCGTATGAAGCAGAGTTCTTACAGAGCTTCTCAAGAAAAATGACAAGAAATTAGCTCAATTTCATGTTCCGCTATATAGATGTCCTTTCACTGAATAACTCAAAGTTTGGTGACTATGTTCATCGCATCTATCACACTGAACTAGAAATAAAGGTACCACAAATACAGCTAGATCTGCTTCATACCTTGATCTACACCTAGAATTGGACAACGAAGGCCGGATGAGAACAAAACTTTATGACAAAAGAGATGATTTCGACTTTTCCATTGTGAACTTTACATTTATGTGTAGCAACATTCAAGCAGCACCTGCATGTGGAGTATATATATCTCAGCTTATAAGATATTCCAGAGCTTGTTTCCTATTATGATTTCCTTGATAGAGGGTCGCTGCTTACAAGAAAGCTACTGAACGAAGGGTTCATGATGGTAAAGTTGAAGTCATCACTTCGAAAGTTTTACGGTCGCCTCCACAACTTAGTCGACCGTTACGGAATATCTGCGTCAGAAATGACCACTGATATGTTCCGATTGTCGTAATCACAGTCCCGTCCGTCTTTCCTTTTTCATAACTTAACACCCAATGTGACTTATAACCGAATTCTATCAGAAGCAACCCGACGGATGCCACTAGTGGAACAGGAGATGCTTACCCTTCCGGAGCACCTGATCTAATCCTCGGTTTTAGTGGGGTTCGTGTTGCTCTGTCTTTACTTTTCAATGTTTTGTTTTGTAGTCAGTGTTTGTCTCTGTGTCAATGTTTGGCTAAAAGTTGTATGTTCTTTTTGATATTACGGTTTCTGTCGCCTATCTTCGAACTTTACTTGCATGGTTTTCCGTATACGGTTGATACACGGACATGTTTCACACGATACACGGACACAGTAACCACGGTAAACGGACACGGTTAACACGGGACACGGGCATGGTGAACACGGTTCTCTATTTTTGGGGAATGTTAAGCGGTTCAGGAACTGTTAAACAAACAACAAACATTGCACTCTCCAATCAACAATCAGCACCTATGAATGAAAGAATAGTCAAATTATTTAACAATGTTGTCAACTGCCAATGCTCACCTGCATTTAACCCTTAAGACACCTGTTTACTTTGCCGTTTCAATAATCACATTTGTTTTCATATAAATCATGTACATGAACTGCACAACGTTAAAGAAGAGTTACATAATATAGTCAGAATTTATCTAATTACACTTCTTAAAACTTATAAGTTTTCCATTTTTCCATTCGTTTATCGTTTTATTTTTGTTTCTTTCGCTTGTTTTGTCTTTTTTTTGGATGAAAAAATCGTGTCTTTAGTTCATTCATGTACACTAGTGGTAGACGAGACAGGATCGTCTAAACAAATAATTTATTCGCATTAAAGCACGAAAGAAAAAAATATATCGTCGCTGGGCTTCCAAACTGTCGTACAACCATTTTTCTAAATTTTACAGGAGAAGCAAAAAACGTGCTTA
>JAOXYJ010118524.1:0-11167 GCA_028566555.1 Lithophaga nigra
TTTTAAGATTATAACTGAATTTTTAAGAAAGCCGAAAGTTATCTCTCTCTATCTTCTAATTTCTAGTGCTCTGTTTGAATTTATTACTACAGTAACCAAACGTTTAAGGTCCTGAGTGGACATGGAATGTCGTGATACATGAGTCATTCAATCCCTGGTTCTTATGGAGACTTAGACTTACATAGTCGAATACCTTATAGACTTCAGAAGGAATGGCCTATAGATATCTACGGGCTAATCATATTATAAATGTATACACATATGTGATAGTACATTTTTTGTATCAGCTCTCGTGTGAAATGTACCCTAAGGGTTGATTGGATTTAGAAGTATGGATACCTGAACTTCTCCCGTCTGGCAGTAAGACCCGTGCTGAGGGGGCTTCCGTTTGACTGAACGGAATGCATAAATACGCAGTCACGTCCGGTCTGATTAAGGGTGATAGAATCCCACGCTCTTTGCACGAGCAGAAACTTTCGGTGGGTCCGTAGGTGACCTGTTGTAAGGCTAAATTTCTGATACTACCTAATATATCCTCGTTTTCCTGTGGCAATCAAAATTATCTACCAATTATCCCGGTTCATCCACTTTCCAGATAATACCGATTGATATATTTTTAACTTGTCGTCTTGAATATGCACGAAAGATTTGCCGCTTGAAGTTAACCAAACAACGATTGAATCAATCATTATATCCATTTTTTTGTTTCAGAATTTGATCTACTATTACAATAACTGTATACTCTTTCTGTTAAAGTGTGCAATTTCAAGGTTAATATCTTAACAGGAAACGGAAAAATATATGTTATCACCGAAGTAAATAAAATGCAAAAATTTCACCAGTTATTATTTTGCACGCTTCCAAATCACTTCAAAACGCCATTCTTTAATTTAAATATCAGCATTTAGAAAGTTAATTTACTGTACAATCTCTACAAAAACAGAATTTAGTTTATCTCACTCTCCGTTCTCTTCCCTTCTTTTAACTCTGAAAATGTAATCGAAACAAACGAAGATTGCCACTAAAATAAATAAAACCTGTCTACAGTTAGGAAACCCCAAGGGTAGCTGGGGTGTAGAATTATTGCTACCTGGACTTCTCACGTCCGGCAATAGGACCCATGCTGAGGGGGCGTCCGTTTGGCTGTGCGGGATGAATAAAGACGCAGTCACGTCCAGTCTGATTGGGGACGTTAAATCCAAGGCACGTGTTGGGAGAATGCCCCTCTCTTTGCACGTTGAAGAACCCTGTGGCTACAACTCTACCTAGGGGTCCGTAGGTGACCTGTTGTAAGGCTTAATTTCTGACCTTACCCATTACTCCTTCATTTTTCAGTGGCAATAAAAATTACCCGCCCTTCTCCGTTCGACCCACTTTTCAGATCCTACGAATTGATATATTGTTAACTTGTTCTCGTCCTGAATATGCATGAAAACTTTGCCGCTGGACGTTAAACAAACAATCAATCAATCTACATTTAGCATCTAATATATCGTTTTTCGCATTATTTCACATGCCATTCGTACACTACTTGTGAAAAGTTATACCATTATGTGTCGACCACACATATTGAAAGCGCTACACATTTTATTCTGAATTTAATTTTTTTTTATTATTATTATTTCTCTGTGTCCTTTCTTAGGACGGGGATTGATGGTAGTGGTCTGATGGGTTTGAGCGTTGTTGAGAGGAGTGGGAGAGGATGATCTTATACCTCTTACGTAAGGTAAGCGTTGGATTAATAAATTCCCGTTCATAAAAATAAATAAAGAACGAACAGATACTTCAAACTTTTTTCTGATACGTTTCTTTTTAATATTATTATTAAGTGAATCAAACAACGAGCCTAAACTGAGTCATTTATGCGTAAAATTGACAAGAATATATGTTTATATTAAACTTAAACATTAATATAATATTCTATATAGACAAAGTAAGTCACAGATTATGTTTCCAGTTTTAAACAAATACAATCATAAATGGTGGTGTTGAAGTCCCTATTATGTTTAATACTATATATATATATGTTCCAACAAAAGGTATATGCAGCTCTCGGCAAAATGCCAATTTAATATCTGAATTTTAAACACAAGACTGTATGACTCGTAACAACACAAACTTATCAACAGATCACTGTTGTCTTAAATTTCATTTTTTGCTTCTCATAATGTTTCTATATTACAACCAAATGTTCCGTTTGCAAGGACTAAAAGGATTGCTCTGTTGGGTAGAGTATTTTCTTTATTAAGATGCTAACATTTGCTGTTTTGCTGAATTTAATTTATATTTTATTCTTAGGCTTTTCTCAAGTTAAATATCATTTCGTCATTTATTTATTTATTTTTCTCTTTTTTTTTGAACATCTGAATCAATGCAAGTAATGTGCTGCATTTTAACAAATTGTAAAAAATTTAATAGAATTTAAAGTTCGAGAATGAACTGTAGATTCTGAAACCTTTTTGTTATGTGTTGGTCGCCACTTTATCACTTTTAATACTGCTTTCTGGGAGGTTAAAATCGAAAGTCATTACCCAACACTTAGCTTCTGTAAGAGGGATAATATCACCCTCTCCAGCTCCCTTCAATCACACCAGAACCAACCACATCACTATTAACCATCTTCCACGCGCTCAGAAAACTGACAAAGAAATAATCACGAAAATTTAAATACTTGAAAACATATGTAAATCTTGCAATATTTTTGTGCGTGGTTGCACTGCATGAACTTTTAAATTAAAAGTTATCTACAAAAGGGTGAACCTTTTTACAATATTTTAAATTTAACATGTAAAATGACGCGACATTCGGATATTAGATCCTGAATATTTCGGAGATTTTGTTTTAGAATAGTGGGCTCGATACCGAGATACGAGGCCACAAGTAAGTCAAAAAAGGGCTAGGATATAAAATTGATAAATCTGTCATGCTTTGTGTTAATGTACAGAATGCTACCCCGGGAAGAAAAGGTAAAACAAAAATGAAGGATCAATCAATAAAAATCGTCAACCAAGTGACGGAGACAGAATCCCGATTAAGATAAACACAAACAGACAAACATCAAAGATAACAAGAAGACAATAAAAAACTAAAAATGAGAATGGGCAACACGAACCCTACTAAAATCATGAAGTGCACTCAAGTATTCCGGATGAGTAAGCAGTGCCTCCTTTTTAAAGAAACCCGCTGTGTTACCCATTGTCAGGTCCGGGAAAATGTCATGTTCGAGGAGAGAAAAGACGACACTTTGACCCAGGAAAATGCACCGATTACATTTGGAAAACGGATATTCCATAACGTTCAACTAGTTCATGGCGACGGTCATAGAACTTTTGAAAGGGATGACTTGTTTCAGAAGCTTATTCTTCAGCGGTTGAAGCATTTCCAGAAAATCATGGTACTGATCTCAAGCTCTAGAATAACGTATGAGTTGCGAAATGTAAACTCTAGAATATTGCTACAGATAAATGAGAAATCGACGATTGGAAAGGTAAAATCATCACGCTTCTCGTAGAGTTTAGTTTGTAGTCTTCCTATGGTGTCAAGGTACGAAGCCGACTTAGTGGTGCCGGTAGTGTCCTTAATATCAAGCTCACTGGGATAAATTAAATGCATATACATGTAGTCAATTGTTCAGTGGCAGGACACATCATCCATGTAGCGGAAGCTGAAATTAAAGGCTTGGGCAAACTTTCATTTCCTTTTTTTTTTTAGTAGTCCTTCGAAACAGTCAGCTTCATGCGAGTACAAAAACATGTCGGCGAAGAGAGAAGCACGATTTTTTTCAGTTGGAATGCCGATTACCTACACCGAACTGGACAAATATGTTGTCGATTAAAAAATTCGTGTATTCATTGTTATATTCGGATTGGTTTTTAACGAAGAAAGCATTATCTCTGCTAGTGACTAGGTATTTATATCGTCGCTCCCCGTTTATCTTAACAAAAAGCTGCGCTGAATAAGACCTTCAAATGTTTTAACGCTTTTACAAGAAAAGGATCTAGATCTTAAAATGTCCAGCCTCGATGATAGCGACATCATAGATCCATCTAAATCTGCGTCTTACTTTATCCTTATGGTTTATTTTTTTACTCTAAATCTGAAGTACTGAAGTATAAATCTGGGGGGGAAAAGCTTTCTACAGATTCCCTACCAAACAAAAATCAACGTCCTCCAAATTAATAAGGATTAAAGTAAGTTTTCATATAATGAAAGCCCTTAATGGGGTATTATGCATATAAAAATACCACTTGGATTTCTGTTCCCTATCCCTGTTTTTCATCTTGAATCTTCAGAAGATGGGCATTGACGAACAAAAACGTATATCTCATGGTAAGTCGAAGATGATCGATATAAAAAAAAATATCAAGATCGTATCACACTATTCTCGAAATTCGGTTTCATCAAGATAATTTTAAGATTGGTGATTATAAATGTACAGCTCCACTTTTATATCATGAATATTCATATATATTTTAACATGGATATCCTTTTTCTATTTTTAGTGAGTAAGTTGTCCTTATACAACATGGGAAATGCATCATCTGCAAGTGCTACAGGTAAAATCTGTGAATTCAGTCCTCCTCTATAAATGTATAGTATAGCGTTACAATTATTCTGTAATTTAAAAAAATGTGTCTTGAGACATCAGCCACATAGTTAAAAATGTATGTAAAATTCCAAGAATTCCACGAAAAAAAGGATTAGAAAAAGAAGACTTTGCCAACACCAATTAAGGGATACATATATAGGTATATGTTCCGAAAAGAAGCATCTCCTGTAAGTATGAAGACCTGGTCCAGCTATTCATTATTGATACTGTAGAAAATTCATAAAGCTTCATTAAGTTTCAGCAAAGGACTGAAGATTTTCATAAACGTTTTACTAAAATCTTAACAAAAATTTTAAAGTCCAATCCCCTCGATCCTAATGAGGAACCCGTGGAATATCAGAGTATAAGTCAGCATCTTTATAGCGCAATGAATTTACTGCGTTAGTTTCATAAAAAATTATCAAGACCGAGCAAGATATGACGATCTAAAAAAAAAAATTAAGCGTAACGTTAATGAAAACCAAAGTTGACGACATTGTGAACTGAACTGCGAATATGGTGTCGATATTTTTTTTAAATGTGAAAATTTAATAGCCATTGGCAGGTCATCAAATCAAATAGTACCTCCTTGAAACATTTAGTTTGTTCCTCGAAGTTCTTGATTCTGTGCATCCCTTTCCTATTATTAATAGACATACACATATCAAAAAGATCCATTTAATGGATCATTAAATATAAGCTCATACAAACTTTTGTAACTGTAACCTTTATTCTTGTCTGTTAGTATCTATTTCTATCATGCAAGACGAAGAAGTTTTTGATGTTATTGTTTAATTATTACAAAGTTTATTTTTGCTTTATATTTTTCCTTTCAAATTTGTTATTTTAAGGAGTGGAAGATGAAATAAGGATAGTTATGATTGGAAAAACCGGAAGCGGTAAAAGTGCAACAGGAAACACTCTTCTTCAGAAAAACGTATTCGAATCCAAATCCAGTAGTTCTTCTGTTACCAAAAAATGTAGACGGGGTGAAAATACTTTTGAAACAGAGGGCAAAAAATTCAATCTAATAGTTGTTGACACCCCTGGATTATTCGATACTGTAACGGAGAATGAGGAAATAAGTAGAGAGATTGTTAAATGTATCGGTTTAAGTTCTCCTGGCCCACATGTCATACTATTCGTTATTCCACTCGCCGGTCGATTCACGAAAGAAGAACAGCTGACCGCACTACATTTCATTAACCTTTTCGGTGAAAACCTCATTAATTTTATGATAATTGTCTTACTTATGGCGACAACATTAAGAAAGAAGAACCGATTGAGCAAAAAATAGAAGATGCGCCACAGCCTTTAAAAGACCTGATCAAGAATTGTGGAAACCGGTATGTTGTTTTCAATAACAATGTCACCTCAAAGGATAAAAAGAAAAAACAGGTGAAAACTTTAATGCTGGTTATTGAAAGAATGATTGAAGAAAATGGAAAAAATTGCTACACGGATGACACGTACAAAAAGGCAGAAGAAGAACTACAAAAACGAATTGAAGAACTTAAGAAAGAAAATGAGGAAATGAAATCTGTCGACCTCCGCAGATCCGTTCGAGACGAAGTGGAACAGGAGGGTAGTTTGTTATCCTATATTGGTAAGGTATTTACGCCTTCGGCAAAGGTGTGATTACAACTGCGGTTGAAGCAACGGGAGTACCACGTCTGGTAAATGGTTTAGCTAGTTGGTTTGGACAATGACAGAATAACTTATGTCCCCTATATTCTGTGTCTACGTTGTATTCATATATTGTTCTGTTCATTCTTTTACTCACCGTGTTGAGAATATCAGTTTGTTACTGGTGTGTATTCTATCTAAATATCATTCCGGACCTGTTACTAGTAAGGAACTATCATAAATGTTTTAAATATTTAACTGAAAATTAGAAATATTTTCTAACAATTAACTGGTTTGTAACGCCGCACTGTTTATACAGAATGTTGATTTTGCTGTAATCTAGCCAAACCACAGGAAAACCAGAAGTAATTTTTTTTTCTTTGGTTGTTTGATAAGCACATTCCTGGAACAATATTTCATACTGTATAAGTCGTAAAAATGTTGCAATGCACGAATACCGTAGAGTAGCTTCTTGTGAAAAAGTTGGATATAATCCATTTTAATCCTTTTTTTCGAGTGTATTGATAGATTAAAGACATCTTAAAAGTGTAAAAGAAATGCATATTTCAGTTCGTTTGCAATTATTTAGCATTCATTATCTTCTCGGTTGTATTCTAGTTATATATTTGCCATTCTTCTTGGGTGTTAGCCTTACAGATCTTTATCCGACAATTGTCATGGTCTCAAGTTTAGCTGACTTTCAGCAGAAATACTGACCAAAACAAAACGAAAGAACAGCAATATTCTACATGTTTTAAATGTGTTGATTGAACCAATCGGAGGGATTATAAAAGCAAGAGAAAGTCATTCATTATCTGTGGCCTTACAAAATTGTACTTATGGAACAGATGATAGCCTTTACTGAACTTTCATAGTCAAAATATATTACTTTGAATTACTGATTATATTATGATATTCAAGTATATACAGATAGGCGCAGACTTTACCTCTCTTAAACCTCGTGAACCTGTCGTTATGTCTGCCCTGAAAGTTAACTTGATGACATCTAACTGTCGTTTTGACAAAACCAAGCTAACTTTGGGCAGACGCCCTGACAGAACCTAGATAACCTCCAGCTGACACCTGGACAAGACCGGTCTGGAGGACATCTCCAACCGAACGTCAGGAGGACAGCACCGATTGAACTGTCAAGACAGCACTTGGTCGTTTTCCGTCAGATCTCACAGTAGATAAATACTAAGAATTTTGAATTTAGAAAGTAAATAAAGAGTATGTGCATTAATATATATGTTCTTTACTAAATTAAAAACATATAAGCCAATACTTAAAAAAACAAAAATGTAGAATTTACATTAATTTTCTCACCAGGCATATCCAAACTTTGTGCGAGGCAGAGTTAAGGAAGTTCGGAAGCTACAGTAACGCATTAACAATGGATTTATCATCATAGTTTCATATCTGTACTTCCATATGGCCGTTTTCTTAATATATTTATGTATGCTTCTATATGGTTGTTTCTATAATACGTATGCTTCTTTAATAAGTATGCTTCCATATGGTTTCTTCCTTCATACCTATGCTTCATTATAATCATTACATTCACTTCTCTTTGGTCATTTTCTTAATACGTAGTAACGAGAAGTTGACTGGTTAAGGGATCAAATTGTTGATATACATTCGCTAGAGAAAATTTTACCCGATCTCGACAGTTTCAGGAAGTAAACTGGGTACCGATATTCGTTATAATTAGCTTTCCTTCTGCATTCAGTTGAGTTGAGTGTTGCTTGTGAGCAGTCGAAACAGACTTTTCAATTCGTCTCCTTTTTCTCAACCTTTTTTATGACTTTCGACAAGACTTTAAATCTGAGCTGTACAGCGACATGCTTTCAATAGTTGCTAAATAATGTTCAACGGTAGCTGATAGTTGGTAACAAGTATTCAAATCATACGAGCTGTCCATTTGTCAATTACATGCATTTGAAAGCATTTAGTGTTTAACTTTCTCCAAACCAATACTTCAAAAATGGACAACAACTGAATTATTCGTAAAGCGAACTCGAAACTGATACCAGAGACAAATGTGGACGTTTCCCTCGGACAATACCGGATTTCATTACAGACGGTGGTTGTCCTGATCGGTCCTCGAGCAGACTTAGCAACAGAATCAAGTTAATTTGGAACGGATTTCATGACAAGGCAGAACTGTCCTAAGTGAACTTTCGAGCGGCCTTGAACCGGATATTACAACAGGTTTCCAACTTAACATGGATGAGAGGTTAGGTCTACACCTATCTGTAGAATTCAAGTCTATTTAGCCTACCTTCATATTAAATAATAATATGCAGTTTCCAATCATATCACTTAAAACATTTTTCTCAGATCTGTATTCACTTACACTATCTGCTCTTTAATGCCCTTCTTTGGAAAATAGTTTAAAAGTATTGCTTTTTTTATTCTATTTCTTACTGGGGAGGGGGCAAAAGTCTACAACACTGGTACAACGTAGCGTAGAATTTGTAAAATTTGCATGGTTGTATGCAAGAAAATTCAATACTGCACAAGGATTTTCCAAATAAGTCAGGAGAAGGATTATTTCATCATTCAAAACATCGTTTGTTTGATTTTACACTGTTTTGATGAGTGTTTCGACTGAAATAAAGAAAAATTAGCGTTGATGATGACACCAATATTGCATTTGCATGATTCCTAATTTCTAATGTTTAAATTATAATTAAATAACTTAATACATTACGAAGTATCATCGATTTGTGAATACTTTTTATCACTTTGAACTCTATACATCTGTCTTTAACTGCAGTGAATTAATTGTCTACTTTGTCCTGTTAAGATGGATGTAGAAAACAACATTTCTTTCTTGTTGAAATAAAGTTTGATCTTTTTATCGTAAGTATATTTTATATTTATTGTCAGTATTAACTACTTCCTGCCCCTTCATTTGCTTTTATGGCATAGCGCTATCGAAGATGATACTCAAAATTCGATTGTTTATGTTTTCGATCATTTATATATTTTGTTTACGATAATGTTGTTAGCTTACTACAACAGACAGGTTCAAATAAGGCTGTAAATTTACATTAGACGAAATCCGGTAAATTATATGACTACTACTGGAAAATCGCTCTGACTGCATATTGTTTCACATTCATTAATCCTGGATTATAAAAGGGAATATTTTTATTCCAGGGTTTAGTTCAGGCATAATAGTTTTGTCTATTTGTTGTTGCTTTTCTAAGTTGAATGCTTTTCAGCTGTCAAGAGGATCTTACAGACCGAATTATTAAGGTAGATAACTCGTGACCATAAGTTTCACTTCGTTTGGGTTGAATTCTTGGAGTTTATCGTCACTTTCAGCAGTTTTTCAGCTATCTCGTGACTGACAGCTAACCAACCTTGGGAAGATGTCTGAATACTTCGTGTGGTAATGTTTCCAGATACAGAAGGTCGGGCGTTTCCACTGTATGTTGGATAGCTAAAAATCCATTCCAACTACAGAATACTGGCGATCAAATTTCAACGTTTATGTGCCCGTACATGCAGTTTACTCGTGCAGACATGAGCTGCCAATACAGACATCAACGCCTCCACTTAAAAACAGACAGAAAAGGACTGTACAGCTTTCTTAATTTCATGACAAACACGTGAAATTACACGTTTACCAGCCATCAATAATACATGTATTTATGAGATGAGGTGCATTCAGTGATATGTTCTGGGCAACCTTCAATTAATATAATTAATTCTTTTTAATTGTGTACATGTATATTTGGTTTTGTCTTGTTATATATAGATGACACTGGAAACGAAAAAGTTATGCTCTTTGTGGTCCGCGTTTTTGTTTACAATTCACACGTTTAATCTTTGACGAGGAAAAAGCCACAATTCCCGGCTAGCTTTATTGACGGTTGTTATTGACGACTGGCTCCACACTGGTTCTAGTTATTCGGAATAACATTTTATTCAAGCCTGTGAATGTATTTTTACAGATAACTGTGTGAACATGAATTTCCTTGAGTTTATGTTAATTTGTATGAAATCATGATCGTAAGGTATGAAATTTTTCGTGGATGCCGTGCACGACGAAATTAAAATGCGAACAAAATGTTTATTCCGAATAAAGATAAAGAAATATCCTGAACATTCCAGAATTATAAGATCTCTCTAACAAGGGAATTTTACTAAAAAATTTCGGTACACACGAACTAAAGTACATTCACATGATGTTATTTTCTGTATTAATTCTACCTTATATCATAGTGCAGCGATTTGATTCGATGAAAAGCGTGATATTCTTCGCCAATTGTCTTATTACAAGCTGCAGGGTATTTGCCTAAATACTCCTCCACAAAGAAGCTTTAAATTCTTGATCGATTCCACGTTTTAATTTCAGAAGCATATGTGCGCAGCAAACATCAAGGTATTGTTACTGCAGTTTAAAATTCGGTTTGAATTAAACAGATATGTCATGTTTTTGAGAGAGTATTTGCGAAAAATACCAGTCTTTAGACGAAATTCTACCGTCTCTCGACTGTTATTTTTTGCAAATACCCTTCACAACCATGATATATTTGTTTAAAGATATAGTCTTTAGTGTGTCATTCGTGCTATAACATATACTTCTGATTTTTCCAATTTAAAAATCTACATTAAATCTTATTTACTTTTGTATTTGATGTTTCAGTTTTAGCCGACTGCTGAAATTGATCCTTATATATAATTTAAAAGTAATTTTTCCATTTAATATTGTTCTCAAAATAAGAGTTACAGTGTAATTTTAGAATGCGTTTCTCTAATTGTTCAGTATCCATAAACAGACAAATCAATTCCTCTTTTATATCGGTGGACACGTTTTTTACGAAAATCATGAATATTTTAAATGTCTGACATACATGTATATTAAAATCATGAAGTTTCTTTTAAAACAAGTTTAGCTTTTTTATAAAGCTTGCCGTCTTTCCAGCTTCTCATTTTTAT
>JAOXYJ010118635.1:0-11164 GCA_028566555.1 Lithophaga nigra
ATCCCCCCACCAAAAAAAAAAACAAAACAAAACAAAAAAAAAACCATATTTGCCGAAGAATGTGAGACACACAGTAGGTGCACGATATAAGAAACACTTGATGTCAGGTAGGGTGGGGTTAGAAGTAATGAAGCGAAAAAATCAAGATCAGCATGAAAAAAAAAGGAATAAGCTGGGCGGTAATATGTTATCTTTTTAGCAGAGCGGCCAGTCTCTTAGTAAGTAAACAAAGCTAGACAATCAGTAAGGAAAATGCCGTTTCATTTTATGGAGGGTTAAACTTTTACTACACCGGAATTTTCGTGTGGATGGGAAGGGATTGCAAGCAAGAAGAAAAAATTCGTACTCCGTTCTTTTTTTCTCAGTAGTGATAGTGTAGATCGTTTTCATGTCTGTTTGATTATTTTCGACTCTTTCACAGGCCGCTTCTTTGCTTACCATTGTAAAGTGCAGATCGTCTTCTTGTCTGTTGGATTTTTTTCGGCTGTTTCTCAGGCTCCTTCTTTGCCTAGCTGCGTATAATGAAAACAACATTGTTGCCTCTTCTATAGTAGGGATTTCCGACCCAGATGTGTAATCAATGGGAAATTGACACATTTCACAGTAAAAAGTCTGTTGCGGATGTACACTATTATATAATGAAAGGCAGCCTCCTTTACATATATGAAGCATTTAATTTTAGCTTGGTCACATACATTGTATGTGCACTGTGGGTCGATATATCGCATTGCTTTGTTGTGGTGAAAGATTTGACAGCAATAATGCTTTTTATCATGATGAGTATAAAACTGGTTCATCAAGGGCATTGAAGAAACACAATGGAGTAAATTATAAATTATAAATACAAAGTGAAAAAATGTCGCACTGCAATATGCTTTGGTTACAACCGCATAGAATTATATGACATTTTCCTTTTGTATAAGGTGTGATGGAAAGGGGGATGAAATGGTACCAAACAAATCCTAGGGATATTTGTGGACTCTTGAAAAGCGCAGCCAGTATTTCTATTGAAACGTTGAAGGAAGATAGTTTAAGACACAAAAAAGTAATAAATTTTAAAAAAAAATTGTTACTTTACAACTGCTTGCTTATCTAAAGTATTCATTTGTTAAGAACTTTAGTAAGCTGTGTCCGAAACAAAGTATATATATTTTTGTAGTATAACTTATAGTATATGCTATCAGACTCAACCATCATCTTCCCTCAGGATAATGTGGCAGAGATTTCAAGGAAACTGATAGAACTTTGTTTGCTGATTGTTCTGGATCGATTTGATTTCCTTCAAGTGCCTAGCTTCTAAAAATCCGGCAATCAGTGGCACGTCATCAGAACAGAAATTAATGCTATTCTGTATTTTTGCATAGATTGCTGGTTCATTCAGAAGAGAGAAAAAATTCGAATGAGGAATTTCACTTTTACAGTTAAGTTTTTTAACAAATAATCCAAATAGTCCAAAATTGTAAGGGAGATAACTTATACAAACTCGAATTATCTACACGGAATGCACATGAAGTTCACTTTTCTGTAACAAGAAGCAAGACTCAAAGTAAGACTGTGAATTGATGTATTCACTGATCAGGTGAAAACTGAAATAAATTAGCATCTGGTTTTTTTTTCCAATGACTTTCCGGTTTTGTAGTAACATAAAAACCACTACGCCAAAATGTCTAATTCAAATTTCTCTGTAATAGTCTATAATTATACGTAAATTGCCATACAGTATTGGAAATGTCATTAAAAGACAATTTCACGTACCAAACTGAAACTCATACTAATGAATTAGATACATTTCTCTTAAATATTTAATTAATCTATAGTACGGTGGCTGATGTATAGAAAAGGTACATGTAATGGAGTAAAGTTCTATTTTTCAGCATGTGCAATGCTTGGAATTATGGTTCATTCTGATTTTAACTTCATGTTATATTCCCTGTTAAACTGCATCATTCACTGGGTCATCAAAAGGAACACTGCTTGAAATTTGGATTGTAAGTTAGGCGGTTCCCGTGTGAAGCCTACATTATATTGAATTTTGGATTGCAAGTTAGACGTTTCCCCTGTGAAGCCTGCATTATATTCAATTTTGGATTGTAAGTTAGACGTTTCCCCTGTGAAGCGTGCAGGATTGCAAGTTAGACGTTTCCCATGTGAAGCCTACATTATATTGAGTTTTGGATTGTGAAGCCTGCATTATATTGAATTTTGGATTGCAGGTTCGACGTTTCCCCTGTGAAGCTTACGTTATATTGAATTTTGGTTGTAAGTTACACGCTCCCCCTGTGAAGCCAACATTATATTGAATTTTAGATTGCAAGTTCGACGTTTCCCCTGTGAAGCTTACATTATATTGAATTTTGGTTGTAAGTTACACGTTCCCCCTGTGAAGCCTGCATTATATTGAATTTTGGATTGTATGTTAGACGTTTTCCATGTGAAGCCTACATTATATTGAATTTTGGACGGTAAGTTAGACGTTTCCCTTGCGAAGCCTACATAACATTGAGTTTTGGATTGTAAGTTAGACGGTTCCCGCATGAAGCCTACATCATATTGAATTTTGGATTGCAAGTTAGACGTTTCCCTTTGAAGCCTACACTGTATTGAATTTTGGATTGCAAGTTCGACGTTTCCCCTATGAAGCCTACATTATATTGAATTTTGGATTTCAAGTTCGACGTGTCCCCTGTGAATTCTACATTATACTGAATTTCGGATTGCAAGTTCGACGTTTCCCCTGTGAAGCCTACATTATATTGAATTTTGGATTGCAAGTTCGACGTTTCCCCTGTGAAGCTACATTATATTGAAGTTTGGATTACAATATGAAGCCCACATTATACTGTATTTTGGATTGCAAGTTAGACTTCGACATCACTGGACTAGGATACTTCATTTTCATATATAAATATGAATGTTATTTCCAAGTCCGAACAATACTACGTAATTATACTTCAGATTTTGTACTTTTGCTTCGACAGCTGTCCTGAAAGGCAAGCTGCATCATCAGACACAATTAAGTAAAGAATAACTACTTAGTTTCAAAGAAGAATATTGAAATATGAATAGGAAATAACAACAATGTATTAAAAGGTCACAATCTACATTTGCTGATAATTATGTAAAAAAACGCGCAGAAATCACATGCTGGAAATTTTTCACAACGAACAATGCAGCTGTCTATTTACTTGAGCTATAAATTCATTGCACAAAAGAAGAGGGTCATTAAGTCCTAAAACATATACATATATATATATAGTGTATTACTTCATAGAATTATATTTGAAATACATGTTTGCTGTTAAATATTAGCTCGATTTTATATCGAGTGAAGGGTTGTCGAATTAACATGATTAATGGGCTATCCTAAGTGAGATCTCGCGAGAAGTGAAATAAATAATTCACTCTGGTTCGCGCCTTCGGAGTGCACGGACGCACTGTTTTTCCTTCTTACACTTTATTTGGCACCACGCTACTCGCTGACTTGGACTTCATAAATTTTGCTGTTTATGGTACGTATGTTAAAATTTTCTTTATTTTCTTCTTGTATATGAGCCAGGAGTTTCGGACGGAGGCTCGTTTTGATATTTTTGAAGGGTCAGGAGTTTTTAGACGGAGACCCATTTTGGAGTAATATATTTTGAAGGGTCAGGAGTTTTGGACGGAGACCCAGGGCTGATTGAAGATTATTTTACTTGGTTAGAGCGAGATTTTTTATCGCCTTGACTGGCTTGAGGTAAATGTGGGTTGTTTTTGTTTGGCTGGAGGTGTGTTTTTGACCGCCGGGTTGACCGCTGGTAATTATATGTGTACGTGGTTTTGAATAGCTTATTGCTTAATGTTTTATTCACTTTGAAGGACGATTTATTCTCTTGTTAAAGTTATAATATGGACATTTTGGGTTGATATAAAAGTAGAAATTCCGTGATTTACTATACAGTGTCAGTTATCTAGGTTACATTTTATTTGGTTGCACGTGTTAAATTCTGGTATACACAGTTTGTGTTATGGGAAATGTAGCACTATTTTAATTGTGTCTATTCATAGATTTTGATCACGTGACTTCTATTGTCCCAGTTAGCCACCCGTTGCCACATGTAAACATGTATTTATGAATGTCGTATTTAATTTAGGTTTAAAGGGATAAATATTTTGAAAAGCAACGGTGATTTTTATCAAGAACGATGTATGTATTGTTGGTGTTGTTTTGCTATGACTTGAGCGTGTAGATTTCTCTGTGCTGTTTCTAATCGAGTGTATTTCGTTTTTTTTTTATAGATGGCTACCCCTCCAGCCCAAGTGTTGAAGGCAAAACACTCAATGATTGGCAAATCTATTTTGCCTGTTATTAACCAGCTGAAAGCGCATGATGATGATGTCACTTTTGAGCTTGCTCGTTTGAAGAAAGACCATCCAGTAGAAAATTACTCTGTCAATGAGCTGCACAGTGAATTTGAGCGTTTGACTGGTAAGAATATTTTATTGATTTGTTTGATTTATTTATACATGTATGTCTGGGGCGAATCATTCTAAAGACCCTTTTGGTCATGCTAGTGAAAGCAGAGTCTGTGCAATCTGCCTACGTTTTATTTAGGCTATGTGACCGTGACCTATTTTATTTAGATACATGTACATATGTTTTCTTGTACACATTTCAAACAGTCATTACTGTTTAAGTATGTATTTGTACAGCCTATCCAATCACACAAGGTCTTGTAATACGAGTTTTTATCCGTTTTTTGTATTGCGTACATTTATGTACGTTTTGTTGAAATTTCTTTAAAGCCCATCATCATTTTTTCTATTGTAATAGATGCGTTATTTTAGCTTTATCCTGTTTTCTTTGTGTTCAGATATAAGCATTTTATTTTTTGATTTTCAGGAGAAACCATGAAAGATGTTATTCCGCTCACTGGAAAAACTGATAATCTAAATACAGCTAGGCTGCTTATTCATTATGCCATTGTCCAAGCCAATTTAGTTGGTGGGCCGAGAGGTCAGGTCCTTGACACAGCTCCTAATAGATCAGGTGCAGCTCACGCCACGGCTACAGCCCCTCAAGCCTCTACATCATCAGGTATTATTTGTATGCAGTTTTATGCTCACGTTTTAAACATTTTGTGTCTTGACTTTTGGTTTTTTGGAGACTGATATTTATATGGATGTGATAGTTATATTAGCATGTAAACGTCCCTTAGGCATTTACCATTTTGAACCTAGATCAGTTTCGTTTGCTGTGCTGCAGATTCCATTGATTGTTTTGTTCCTCTTTTATAGTTTACAATGTATTATTTTATTTTAACAAGTTTCTAAAATGATGCTTTTCAATTAGTAATTTATAGGTATGATTTTGAGCGATTCATAGTGTGAAATATTTTCATTATATACTTCTTGCAATTATAATGTTTATGTTATTATTGTGTGTTGTATTCAATTTTTTCTAGATTTTGCATGGTTTATTTTTTATTTGTCTCTTTTAGATTCTTCTCAAAGACAAAAGAAGTCGGACATCGAAGACAGGATAGAAAAGATGGAAGATAATTTGGAGGCGTTGAAAAATAATAAAAGAGAAACTCAGGTAGATGACGCTCTTAGGCATATTCGGATATTAGCAGGCAGACCGAAATTAACTGCTCCGCATGTCTTGATTGCAGCTATAGAAACTTTAGTAGAAATAGCCACCAGGGTTTCGCATAAAGATCTTGATCTTTTCATAAAGTCTTTGTCCTACTGTCGAAAGTATGAAGATGCTGATGACCTTTGTGGCCTCGCTTTGAAACTTTTTGGTTCTCCGGAGGACAAGAAAATTGCGTCTGCAGTATCGGAATGGGCTAAAGGCAGGAAATATCAAAATACCCAAGTAGAGGAAAAAGTAAAGAAAGATGACAACTCTAATTATGTAGTTCCTCAAAATTTTCCTACTTTTATGAATAGTTACCCTTTTGGAGGTTATTTTCCGTTTGGAGCAGCTCCTTATCCACAGTCCTTCATGCGAGGAAATGGAAGGGGAGAATTCAGAGGCCGTAGAAGGGGAAGGGCACCCCCTACCTGTTTTTATTGTAAGGAAGCTGGGCATTTTGTTTCCAGTTGTCCCAAGCTAAATCAGTCAAAGGACAGTAAATGAATATTTGTATGTCTTTATCCTGTCAATAATTATGGCTCAAATTTTCCAAGTGTTTAATTTTTTGTTTAATATTATAGTATGTTCTTATGTGCTACAATATTTTGAGATACTTAAATTTTAACCCAAGGGGTACTAACTCCTAGTGAATTTTTTCACGCGGGTTGAGGTTTAAGTGTCTCCCTCTGTACTTTACTCCTCTTTTCAGGACATTCCTTTTTCTGAGGAATCTAAAAGAGGGAAGTTTTTTCCTGATATACCAGAATGGGAACTTAGCAGTGATTTTGACCCTAGTAAAATTTCATGTCGGACAACTCATAACTGGGTGAACTACAGAGGCGAGACACTTGAAACCTCAGCCTGCCGTTTGTCTGCAGAGGAAGTATTTTCTGGGGCCGATTTTTGTTTGGAAGATCTTCATTTTAGAAACCCTAATCTTTTTGTAGCAGGGAATTTGCACAATTTCAGTAAAGAATGGGACAAAATTGATCCTTGTCCTGAAGTAAAATCATGGATCCATGAAGGTGTTAAAGTGGAAGATTTTTTTCGTTCGTTTAAGGGAAATTTTAAAGGAGTAGCATATGATTCTGAAATACCGCCAAAAAAGATTTTTTCAAATTCCTCTAATTGTTCCGAATTTGTTAGTTTTATTGTTGATACTTTAACCGAAAGAATTTGTAATGGATCTTTATCAGTTGTTGGTAGGGTAGGGGAATGTACTCCTCCACACCTGGTTTTGCCAATCACGATAGAGCCTAATAAACCCAGGCTCTGTCACGACGAGAGATTTTTGAATTTATGGATTCGTGACAGTCCGTTCCATTTAGATACTTTAAATGAGGTGCCTAGATTAATTGAGCGTAACTCCCTCATGGCTTCGCTAGATGACAAATCTGGATATGATCATATTTTGTTACATCCCGATTCTAGGAAATATTTTGGCATTAGGTTTGGTTTATGGTACATGGTGTTTAATGTTATACCATTCGGATTTAAGGCCAGCGCTTATATTTATCATAGTACTGGTTTAGCCCCAGTTGGGTACTGCCGCTCCTTGGGTGTACCTTGTCTACTTTACATAGATGATAGACTTCTGTCAGAATGGATGAGTAAAGAGGGAGTACAGCCTTCCTGTGTTAACAGGGAAACTATGGCTTTGAAATCTGTTTTTATTCTATGTCAAGTCCTGATAAGATTAGGATATTTTATCAATTTGCCCAAATGTGTTTTCCAGCCTTCTGCTGTTATTAGGTTTTTAGGCATGCTGATCAACTCTGCAAAATTGGCTTTCTTAGTTCCTGAAGATAAGAAAATTAAATTTGCAAATCTTCGAGAAAACATTTTGAGCAGTGAGGAATTATCTGTAAAGAGTTTACAAAGGTTTGCCGGAAAATGTATTTCTTTGTTTTTGGCAATTCCTTCTGCAAAAATCTACATTAAAGAAATTAACAAGGCAATTAGTGTAGCATCTAGGCATAGTAAATCTGTGAAGCTTACTGATGAATTATTAGAGGAAATTAGGCACTGGCGATTCCTTGATTCTTGGTCAGGCCATGCCTCCTGGAGGTCAGAAAAACATTTACAGATTGCTTTAGCAACTGATTCTTCAAGTTATAAATGGGGTGCACTAGTAGTTGGAGAACAGTTTTCAGAGGAATTTTCTGATTTTTGGAAAGAAGGCGATCAGCGCCCTATTCATGTCAAAGAAGCACATGCCCTTCTCAATGCTTTATTGAGTAAAATAGACATTTTAAGAAACCACAGAGTTGATGCTTATGTAGATAATCTGCCTTTGAAGCAAGCTTGGGAAAATCATACAGGAAAGGATATTGTGTTGAACAGAATTTTGAAGTCTATTTATGATACATGTGAACAGGGCAATTTTGATTTGAAGTTGCATTTTATTCCCTCCTTATCTAACCCAGCAGATGTTCCCTCAAGGAGTATTTCTCTTCTAGATGCAAAGCTGTCACCTGCTAAGTGGAAGCTCGTACAGGACAGATTTGGTCCTCACACCTCGGATTTAATGGCGTTAGATTCCAATGTTATGCTAGATCATGAAGGAAAACCTCTTAAACATTTTACACCTTTTCCTAGTCCTTGTTCTGCTGGAGTTAATGTTTTTGCCCAAGATTTGGCAAAGGAAGAATCGCCATATGTCTTCCCACCCTTTTCTCTTATTTTGCCACTGCTAAATTTGTTAAATGAGCTTCGTGTACGGTCATGCACAGTGATTGTTCCCTCATTTATTCCTTACCCGGTGTGGTGGCCACTGTTTTGCAATCATGCTATGGATTGGTTTACTCTTGCTCATAAAGGGGAAATGGGTGCGCTCCTCTATCCTTCAAAACATGGATACTGTCCTAGTATATGTGGGTTGCAATGGGACTTGATAGCCGCAAAACTTCAATTTTAGCTCTTTTCTCTTATTACAGAGTCAAAGGAATGTCCCTAGAATATGGAGACCTGCAGAAAGATGTGCTCAGTGTAGATATCCTAATGATTCAGCCTTTAAGTTCTGTCAACAATGTGGCTTTCAGCCAGTTATGAATGAAGAATGCTCGGTTTCTATTTCTCATATTATGTCGGGATACAATTTCAATTCTCGTATTAATGAATTAGAGCAATTGTTAAATAGTACTAGTTATAATAAGAAAAAATCAAATTTGGAAAAAGAATTTGAAATGTTTTTAAGCCTGAATACTAATCATGACATCTTTACCGCAACCCCTTCTGATTTACGACATTTTTTAGTTGATAAGGATAGGAGCGGGAAAACACAAGTTCATGTTGTCCACTGTCCCTTTTTAGGTGAGTTAGGTATACACCAGTGTGGGTGCCCATGTAGGTTAGCATGGGCCACAGTCCAATCTCTGATAGGTCAATTTAAAACAATTTTCGTACGAAATGGTAGAGTAGTTGATTGGGATGAAGAATTGTGTATCGGTAATCCTGCAAGTAGTAGCATGATAAAAAGGTATTTGGAAGCGGTGAAGCTTGAACAAGCTAAGGCTCATGTATCTCAAAAACAAGCTAAACCCCTGTTTTTGGACAAATTTAGGATTCTTTGTTCACATTTAGATAAACAGTTGTCAAATGATGGTTTGTCCTCATCAGATAGGTTTTTGCTTCTTAGAGATCAAGCATTTTTCAAGCTTCAATTTTTTAGCGGTGACAGGGCCCATGACCTTACTCAATGTATTGCTCAAGAAATTAGAAAGTTTCATGATGATTCCGGCCTCCTTTTTTCTCATACAGTAGGAAAGACATTTCGAGCGGATCGTGTTAATGAATTTGCCATTAAAAGGGTTAATGATTTAATTATATGCCCAGTGTATGGTTTGGAGAGATACGTTTTTGAGTCTGAAAAATTAAACATTTGTCTTAGTTCTGGGTACCTTTTTAGAGCATTGAGTTCTTCACGTAAAGTTGTTCTCGATGGACCAGTTACTTCAGCAGCAATGTCAGATCGTTTTAAGAAATATCTGAAGTCTGTTGGAATTTACGAGGGTGAGACGTTACACGGATTAAGAGGTGCTTGTGCAATAACATTGGCTTCTACAGGGGCAGGGGAATCGGCGGGAAAAATTATGGATCATGTGGGATGGTTCTCTAAGAAGTCTTTAGATAGGTATAGTAGAATGTCACAGTTGGTGAATAATAGCTCAGTTGCCTCTCTATTTTCAACTGTAGCTGAGTTGGATGCCTCCCATGTTTCTGTAGCATATAATCAGTATGGGAATAAACATTCTTTTCCGAAAGCTTTTTGAAATATATGAATTGAATTCAATAGAGACACTCATTTAGCAGATTTTTTGTGTTCAAAATGTATTGTATTTTTGTAACAATTTTGCATTTATTTTGTATTTGCAAATGATTGTAATATTATAGAATATGTATTTCTGACTTGTGATGTTTTTTTCAACTTTTTGTATTTCAAAATAAAGTTTGTCACATTCTAATATGTTTGTTTAAAAAAAAACAAGACAAAACAAAATCTTGCATAGGATAGTTGCCCTTTGTCTGTCTTCATGCTTTATGTCTGTCAGGGCTAGAATTTATATGTCAAAAAAGTGTAAATGAACCTTCAAATTAGTTATGATTGAGATTGTGAAATGTTTAGGAATATTAAACACAAATGGAGAAATGCCACAAATAATGTTTCAGTTTAGCAACGAAGAAATAGAAATACATATACAGAGGTCTGCTTAAGGTCTTTAACACGTGGAATGTTTGTTCAGTCTTTGACTAAGGTAGATTTGATACAGGTTTTGCCTTCCCTGGTTGAATACTTGACCTGATCAAAGGAATCTGAAAAATACAATTGTGCAGAACAATAGACCAATTTCCTATTGTTGTTTATGAATGAATTACGCCGGTTGACCCGCGGTCAATCGGCGTAAATCGCGTCGTTGAACATTGTGACGTTACAAAATCTGTATTGTGACGTCAAATTTTTTCCGGGAAAATGCACTAACTGGAAACTCGTCTATTATACAGATAACCTACCACTCAAACAGAGCGGTATCACATGAGTCTGTCCTATGCTTGCTGTTGTGAGCAGTTCCTGGTTATAGTCTGCAGTCTTATTCCTGCTTAAACGTACTCGTATTTTCTGAATATACTAATTTTATAGTACATTTGCCAGTGTGATTCTTGCTTTAGTAAAGGGAGTAATGGGAAAAGTGTTGGGATAGGTTGTGGAGATCTTAATGAATATTGGGATCAATGTTTGGGCATGATTATCATATTTTCCCCCCAATACTTAATCCATCATTCACTTTGAGCGCAGTATCACTAAGGATAATGTTATATCCTAAGTGAGATCTCGCGAGAAGTGAAATAAATAATTCACTCTGGTTCGCGCCTTCAGGAACATGGATTACCTGTTTATCCTGGATTATGGATTATTGAATATCGGTTGGCATGGTTTCCTTTTTTTTCCTTGGATGGTGCATACATGTATAGCCTTGGTGAGCAGGATTATTAATTCTCCCGCAAGGCGTTAGTGGGTAAGATTGCTGTTTTCCCACCCTTCCACCCTAC
>JAOXYJ010118745.1:0-11163 GCA_028566555.1 Lithophaga nigra
ATCAGATAATAAAGATAAATTTGTCAATTGTCTTTACAAAACAAAACAGGGTTACCGAGTAGAATTGAAAGTAGTACAAAATTGACAGCTATTTTAGAATTTAAATCAAATATGGTCTTGATGTCACATTTTACCTATATGGATATATTGAAATCAAAATTTAATGATGTTTTGAGTTCCATATCTAAGCAAATATTTTCATATTCTGTCCAATACACTATGTACATGGAATTGATAGGATTTATAACAATATATATTCATATAGATTTTTTATGTTTGATTTTAGGCTTAAAGTTTTTACGGTTTATTAACTGTTTATGTAAGTAATGTGGTTTGAAAAAAGAACAGCTTGTTACAGTATAATTTTATAAACTTACTTAATTCACTGTAGTATGATAATGTATATTTTGTGGTGGTGTAAGTATACATTACTTACTTTTCCATCAGACAGAATCTGGAATTCCTGATTTTTTGTCTTTCATTTTTGTTTCAATTATTTTGTTTCCAAATGATTTCATTGTCCAAATTTTCAACAAAAGTATTACAAAAAATGTTCACATGACAATTTATGTAAAAAGAGAAAGAGAATGTTAGAAAACTAAAGGGTGAATCCATAAAATTGATAATCGAGGGATACAGACAAAATCCAGATTAAGACATGGACAAACAAACAAATATCAAACACACAACAAGAAAAAATAAAAATAAGGACGTACAACACGGATCCCACCAAAAACACCCGCCGTGCTATCCATTGTCAGGTCCAGGAAAAAGTCGTGTCCGGGGAGAGGAAAGATGAAACTGTGGCCAAGGGAAAAAGATCTAATTTCATTTGGGAAATGGATATTCCATAACAATCGGACGACTTCATAGTGATGGCCATAGAGGACACCATTTGAATTCTACTGAAAGCTGATATCACAAAAAGTTTTATTGACTTTTTATTGATATTAGTTCTACTTTACCATGACATATTACAATTTCAAAAGCAACTCACTGAACACTGAACTCCTACCCTAATTCACTGATTTCAGTAGCTTGATAATCTGAAGAGACAGTCATACTTCCATGTATAGATCACATCAGCTTGTCACCACTAAGGTTGTGAGTATCCATCTGGCTTTGGGGCAAATGCAAAACAAGAGGTGCACTCAACTAAACAAACTTTGTTGAAAATTTTGTTTTCCCAGTTACTCTAGGTCCTCCATTAATAAAACTAGTAGCTATGGCATAAAAATGGCAGTAAATCCTTTTAAAAAAATAGAACACATACACTTCTCTTGCTATAGAAGGGGCTGTATAATTTTGGGGAGGTTCAAAACTTACTTATCTTACAGCACAATGAAACACTGAAAGTTATCAATTGTCTAAATGTAATGGTGAAATTGAATTCAAATTAAATTTGATTGACAATTAAGACACATAAACATGTCAAACTGATGAAATTATAGATTTTAAAACTTTGTGTGTTAATTTTTCAGGTAGTATCACCTGATTTTTCTCATATGAATTTCACATGACCATGGTGCACATACATGTATATCTATACATGTACCAGCATTCTCAAAATGTCATGTATTAAATTTACTTTATCTTTTCTGAATTTTAAGATCAATAGACTTTATTTGTGTCATGTGATAGTTCAAGAACATCCCTTGTGACAAGGTCAGAGATAATATAAGTAAATTATATATTTGGCAATGTTGCAATTACACACATCATGTAATAAAGTACAAGTATTCAGACCAAACCCCTGGTACAAGGGTTGTCTGTGTAACTCTTCTAACAGTTTTCAAACTAGAACCTTTTCAATTTACAGGATATTTATACATATAACAAAGGTGTGCATATTATCAGGATTCTGATTTTTTTCAACTTTTTACAAAATTACATGTTGTTGAACTTAGTACATTTTGCATAAATTTGTCTGGCTTACATCTCCCACAGATCTCAAGCTAGGACCTTTTATTTCCAAAGGTGTGCATATTATCAGGATTTTGAAGTTTTTAGATTTACTTCAAAATTACATTATAACTGTAATTCATTAATTTCCATGTGTACCAATTTATTGCATTTGTAACGAAAATTTGAACCCTACAAACAATAATAAATCCATTTTATTTTGTTGTAGAACTTGAGGGGGCATCATGTGTGTCTTACAAATGCAGAACATATCTGTGTGCTGTGTGGGGGCATGCTTCAGTCTAGTTTATTGTGAAGTTCCAAATTTAGATCATATGAAATAAAATTTAGGGTGGAGATAATTTAAGCTTGTCAAATGCTTTTGATTGTATTGTATTGCATGTCCAGTTCATATTTAAAATGAATGAAAATTATGCTGCCATACTATAACTGTCATTCTTGACACATACCTATTGAGCTGAAGGGTCATGTGAGCTATTGCCATCATTTGGCATCCATCGTGGTCATCTGTCATCTGTCATTATCTCTCACATTTCAATCTTTTCCTCTGAAACACTTGGCCAATTTAAACCAAACTTGGGAGTTATGATCCTTGGCAGAACAGGATTCATATTTTGCATGAAGCATCAGTAGAACATGAAGACTGAAGTTTATACAAATGAAAGTCTGGGGCACCATGGGGTCTGAGCACTTGGGGTCCAAAGTTTAACATAGGCTTCAATGGGGAAAAACGTCTAAAATCTTCTTTAGAACCAGTAATGGCAAGGTAGTCATATTATGCATGAAGCATCAGTAGGACAAAAAGATTCAAAGAATAGGGGACGTTAATGGCCTTTTTCGGCCCTAAAAATGTCATAAAATTAAAATTTTATTTAGCAAATCACAGATCTGTAAAAGTTTCACTAAAATAAATATTTTGAAAAAAAATAATGAAAAATATTGTATTAATGCCCGTTATCATGGTCATATGACGTCACAAAGATGACATTTTTCGACAAATTTCAAGAATTCTTTAGGTTTTGTTCTATTTTCATTCATATTTTGTCTGAGGAAAGTGTCTCCGCATGCGTGGATCAACTTCTCATTTCATCCAGATATGTAAATTGGATGTCTTCATTATTCTTTAAAATATTTTGTTGATCCACAAATGCGGAGAATACTTTCTGAATGCAAATATTACGAAAAACTGCGAAAAATCAGCTATTTTCATATTTTTGTCGAATTTTAGCTAAGTATGACGTCATTTGTGACGTCATCATGTCATTATAAATGAGGAAATCAAAATAAAAATTAAATTTTATATATTTTACTATTTATATGCTATGTATAAAGTACTACTCAATAAATTCTTATTCTGGGGCCAAAAAGGGGTCTTATCGCCCCTACTCCTTTAAATTGAAAGTTTCATTATAAAACCCTGTGGTAATTTTTTCTTAGGGTGGAACAAGGTGTATTGTTTAAATCTCTTTGGGGTATTTTTTTAATAATTAAATCTAAGCTTTTAAAACTGTACATTGTTCGAGCTCAAGAAAAAACTTTTAAAACTGTACTTTGTTCGAGCTCAAGAATTTACTACGAACAATTTCATCTTTTGTATCTATTTCACTGCAATATTCATTAGCGATTGCTATGTCTATTTCGTTTCAGCTTTCAGCAATGAGTACTTCAGGTTTTACTTGTAAGAATAAAAGATGTTAATTGGTAGTCGAATAAGGTAAGTATTACTACTTTACTTGCACAGGTAACTAAACATATCGACACAGTAGTTCACGACAAACGTAGAGGGGGTGTGCTTGACTTGAACATAATCAGTTACTTATACCGAAACTGTCTGATTTTATATTAGCGTTCAGACAAAAGTGATTTTCAATTAGCATTCAGACAAGTCATAAAATTAGAAAGCCCAAGATTGCTCCTGAAGACAATTTCGACAGCTTTTTACAATATTTACATATTTTTGTCAAATTTTGCATTGAAGTACATGTACATTAAGAACCAAAATAGCTTAATTTCCGATCGATGGATAATTTACAGATGCACTTCCAATAAAGTTATGGTTTTGGTTCTGAGAGAGTTTTCTGTTGAATTTTTTCAATAAATACCTAAAACCTGTTGTCATTTTTTGTTTTATTTAAGCATTCATAACTTGATCGTTGTTTCACAATTTTGACTTTGTGTTTTAAAAACTTTTAAGTATGTATAAAATGCTGTGATAATGTGAATTTTGGTAAAGATTTATTAACATTTTAAAAATGGCTGTACTTGTGAAAGAAGTTCAAGAGAAAATGGCCCTACCTCTTTGTCACTCTTCAAACAACCAAAAAAAAACACGTCAAGATTTACTAGATCAATGGAAATTATCGTCAACACAAATAAGCCGCTTGTATAACTTTACAAATTTCTTATAAAACATTCTTTCAATCTTACATCTGTGCTTACCTATATTAAATGGCTGACTGAATCTTGGTGAAAGAATTGACAAAATATTTAAGACGGTTTTCAATTTCGTTTTCTTCTTTTTTATACCATCTAGATCCGATGCCAGTTTCTCTAATTCGTCTTTGATTTCTGCCATTTCTTTAAGCTTGTTACTATCATCCTCAGCTAACATTTTAAGCTTTGCCAGAATATCTTTTGCTTTCTTGGTATCGCCCTGACCAGCCTAAAATGTCAAGAATCTAAATCAAAGTGTGGTAGTTATGGTGGAACAACGGCATTGGTTTACTTCCTACATTGTACATTTTATTAATATACCAAGTACAGGTTTTTACTATCTGTGAAACTTTCCGTTTCTTGACAAAAACTAAGGTTATATATGCTCTCTTTTCGGAGCATATTTTAATTAATTATATGAACAAATCTATTTTAACATTTTGTTGATAATTTGCACTTTTTAAAGCATTGGTCCATATTATACTGCGTGAATATTCATATAAATTTACACTATAAAATACATTCCTTTGCACTGATAATCAGAAAGTCACACTCGAATTTGGAAATACAGGCCTAACTTCTAAATGAATAAAACTACATCATCTTGATATATCTGAACATACATGTACGTTCAAGTCTTACCTTTAAAAGAGGTTTTAATTCCTTCATTCCTTTCCTTATGTCTATATCACTCAAATACCAACGTTTTAAAATGTCGAGGTAGATAAGTATTTCCTCCTTCGTCATCATAACTGTCTGCAGATTCTTTACCATATTCTTGATACGACTCTCAACATCTCGTCCCAACTCTCGCGATACTGTAAGCTTGGCTAATACAGCACCAACAGCCTCATATTCAGTATCAAATTTCGCGTCTATAATTCTTGCTTCCTTTGCAAATTCGTACATACTATCCCGTCTTTTTTCAATCTTCTGTATGTCCATCAACGTTTCACCTTTGAACTGACATGTATGAATGACTAAAATATACAACATTATTATATCCAGTTCTAATGTTGTCACTACATGCGCTTTATTTGTCGGGTACAGGACGTCCCACTGCAGTGGAGATATAACCTTTCCTTGGTATAAATCAAACAATATTTGATAATTAGCGGGCATTTTTAAATAGGCTCCAAGATTTCCATTTGCCGTCTGCTTTACTTTTTCATCAAAAAGAAGGCGGAGAATTATAGTTCCACCTTCAATCAGTAGCAAACCGGTCCGTCCCCAGTTCTGGTTATGTGGATGAGGATCTTTGTTGACCTTGCCATCATCAGCTGTCCCTGGTGCTTTTCCATCTGAAAATCGTACTTTGTAGCTCTCCTTGGTTCGTGCCGAGCCAAGTTTTTCATCCTCGTCAGTTAAAAGTGTAGTAGCGGTGGTGTTAGTCTTTGCCGTTCCTCCAGTTTCTGATGTACGGACTGACATATTTGAGCTGAAGAAAGAGTAAATTTGTCCATTAACATTTCTATGTAGAACTACTACCATGGCAATTACTTCGTCATTCTGAGCTGTTTATTGATTTTTGGTTGTACTTTTGGTCTTTTACCGATTGTTTTACGTTAAACGAATGTTTTTGGCGTTGAACGATGTTTTGCCGTTCTTGCAAACCAGTTTGTAAGCGAAACATTTGATACGTGTAAACACCTTCGATCATTGAAGTTTTGATTAGCAAATTTTGACGGAAAAAATATGCAGTCATATGCTAATAGACTGATATACAGTATGCTGGTTTTGTAGTTCACACCTCCATTGAATGCGGCAATACATTTTGTTATCTTTACCTTTCATGAAGAAATGGAAACCAAGTTTAAAATAGAAGCATTTTGTATCATACTGTTTTCTTAATCATTTCTTTCAACATTTTGTCAGTTACATCGACTTAATTGGGTGTAAAGCAAATTGGTGAGATCCCGACCTATGATAGAAAACCTAAATACAATGAGTGGTTCAAGTGGTACCGGAAATCACAACAGCAGACTGTTCGGCTAGTGGATATCTCAGTCTCATCACCAATACATATACAATGGTACATGTAGAGAGGAGACATTATATATACAATATGTACAATATTTATAAAACAAAATATTTTGGATTAGTAGGAGGGGACACATTCTCATTAACAACTCTTATAAATTTGCACAAATTAACCAAGGTCGATTTAATTTTTGTACTCATTAAGTCTTTACATTTTAGAATATTTGGTCTACTCAAAAACATTTTTATTTAATATTAATCCCTCGCATCCCCTCCCTAGCTTTTTAGTTTACCTACAGTGAGTGCTAGCAATGAACACTTAGATTTAAAATAAATCTAAAACAATTTTTAAAAGATATAAAAGCATGATAAACCTCTTTAATTGAAGTGAAATATGAGAAATATATTTCTTTCTTCCCTTTTACTTAAAGTGAATTTTCTTTCTGAGAATATATAAGTTTGAATTTTACTGCACTAAAGAAAAGCATACAATACGTCTATATGGGGAAAAATAAACTAATGCCTTCCAAATTACTTACCTTCAGGCAAGTTATAAAAAGTCGATAGCCATTTTGATTCGAACAGAAAATATGCAAAAGTAAAAATCGAATAAAGACAATGAGGCATAGTTAATTAGTGGGTTGTGAAAATAGTTTATTCAATGAAAGTATACTCTGTTACTTGTACTCCATTCATGCCCGGTAACCGTAATGAAGCAATCTGATTAACTTAATAGTTAAAATGTAGTCCAAACGGTAATTTGAAAATTAATTAGCGTGAAGGGATTTAAAATGATAACATCGATATTTTTTAACTTTGACCTTTAACAATCTTGGTTACAACTTTATAGGAGTGTATTTTATTTTTTTGTAACACTTATTACTACATATTTGATATGAATAATTTACAATATTTACGTCCGATAAAACAAACTTTGGACTTCATGGAACCTAGGACCTTCTGATTCATACACGTACATTTTGGATATCTTTATCACAATGATACTTCTTTTACAGTATTTCGTAATTTACTGCTGGTTATCAGAGGCATTTTTAGATGAATTTACACTACAATTACTGCTTGTTTGCATATAAAAGTATGACAGATATGCATAATGGACCAATTATACAATGAAAGTTTGAAAGAGGATGACTCTAGAATTATTATATATATCAAGTCTTTATTCAGATGGCATACTGGCTCCGATGAAGATTTTTAAATGACTTTGTGAACTCCAGTTCAATGGATGCAAAATAGATTATTTTTAATTTATTTATGTTTCAAACACTGTAAAGACTACTTTGGATCACTGGTTACACTGGCGCTACAATATTTCATATAAAATCTTGCAATAAATGCTCAATAACTCATTAATATTATCTACAAATCAAATCTCAACCTAGTTTGCAATAATTTCCATCATTCTATAATTGTGTGTGTGTGTATTGCCGCCTATTTTGCCTTCATATTCTGTGCTGTTTTTTCCTAATTTTCACATGAGATAAATCATTTACCTGAAGTTCAAATAAACTGATACCAATGTGACAGTTAAACAGTATACAGACTTTATTTTCTGTAAATATTACAACAAACATTTAATTGCAAAAACAGTGAATACCGTCCAGAGATCATCCCTCTTAGATATGTGAATCAAAGGGAAAATCCAATATCAAACGAAAGGAAACGGCACAAACTTCCAAAATTTCCCGCTATGCTAACATCACCTGTCGAGCGATCTCGTGTCACGTCCAGTAATAGTCAGATTAGGAAAAGTCCAATTTTGGAATATAGGACTCCGATTTTTATATTTATTACAAAAATTTCGTCACTTTGAAGTATTCCACTAGCTCGTGGTGACGGCCGTAAATTTTACGGAGGGACTTTGATCTGGTTATCTCAAACCCCTGCTTCCCTCAAATCCCTGCTTAAGTGGCTTCCCTGTGTTCAAAATGTCGCCGTAGCATAAACAGGCTCTTATCATTTGTGACACCTACGATGCAGGGGCAACAGGAAGTACAATTTACTAAAGGAAAATAAGGTCGCCTCTTTTATCATAAACCTTGGATTGAAGGAGTCTTTTTGTCAATGTTTAGGTTAAGATCTAGGTATGAAGCAGATCATGTTGTTAATTTCGAGTTCACTTGGATAGATCCGATGTAAGTAATCGCCAAATTTAGGACTGTTTAGCCACAAAACATCATCTATGTATCTGAATATGACATAAAAGGACTTGGCAACACTTTTGTTTTCTTATCTTTCAAAAGTTTTTCGATAAATTCAGTTTCATATGAATAAAACAACAGGTGGGCAAGTAGAGGAACACAGTAGGACGTCGACCGTCTGGTGAAAAATGCATGTACGTCCAAAGAATTAAACAAATATATTATCAATGAGAAAGTTCAGCATCTGTAGAATCTAAATTATGATGTATTTGTTGTTGTTGGCATCAGTTTTGTGTTTGACAAAATATAATTTTTCTCTACCCAACACCAAATACTTATTTCTGTGTGTTCCATTTTTATTGAAAAATTAAAAAAAAAAAACATTTATTTATCAATAATTTGAGACGTTCCTGTAATTTCGAATGTGGTATTGGTATGTGGAGAGTAGAAAAATCATAGGTTTTGATGCTGGTACAGAATTTCCCAGAAATATCTTCCAAACATTTCAACAATTCTTTAGAGTGTTTGAGCATCCACATCTTATTTACACTGGAGGTAGAACAGGCTCGTTCGCAGTAACTGTGGAGTTTTACGGTAGTAAGAGTGGCAGTGAGGATCGTAGAAAGAGGTTTTGTGGAACATCTTGATGAACTTGCAGTAAAAACATTGTTCGTTTGACACTTGTGTAGTTTGGGTCCTTGTCGTCAGCGCCAAAGGAAAGAAGATCCGATTTGCAATTTTCTTAAATTTCTTCGTTAGACAAGATTTTATCCCTATTTCGATTTTTCTGATAACTTTAATAAGCAAGAAGCAGTAATTCCGTTTTCAGTGTGAAAATATATACAGAAATACGTAAATATAGCGAACCTAACACTTTTCAAGTTTTGATTACAATAACTAGGAAGAATATTTCCTTCACTCACTGTTTTAGTCAATAACTTAAAGAAAGGATGGATATATCATCTCCGGTCCTGTCTGAAATGAGAATTCTTGTAACGGATTTTTCAAAGCGTTTATGAAACTGTAATGATATACATGAACAAATTTAATGACCTAAAAATTTTACAAAATCCTTATTTTGCTATTTCAGTGAAAGCTTGAAAGTTGGCGTAGTGATCATTCATGCTTTAAGTTTGAAGAGTTCATTTAAAAGCTGTCTCTAAATCTGTTCTGTTGCACAATAGGTCCTGTGTAGATTAAAAAGTTAATGACGCTGTTTTATTAAAACGATCATGTAGTAAAGTTCAAAACGTCAGATGAACAAAGGGATTTTTTCGGATTACGCCAGACATAGCCTGTCATATAGTACTATTCGTTGTTTGAGAATGTTATTTTTAATATTATAACAGGACAGTTTTGCGAATACTGACAATTAAGTCTGAAATAGAATATGAAATAATGAAAGTATTGACCGATTTTAGTTCAGTAAATTACGTAAATATAAAGAATATTTTTTAATTTAAATCCATGTTTACAAACTTTCTAGATGTCAGAATAATGGCGGAATGTAGTTGTTATAAAGCCGAATTCTAAAACATATCTGAATAAGGAATTAGACAGCAAATGCGAAGATCCAAAGCCAAATTCTGAAAAATTATAAACTGCCACATTCCACTAAATTACAATCAAAGTACTATCGTACTGTAAAACTGTGTTGTTGCATCACACGGAAGTTTGTAATATGTATTTGTTGTCATTGGCATGAATTACGGGTTTTCGATAAATGATCGGAGGTGTCTGAAATCTTACTATCGATCATTTAGTTATCTAAAGCGTTAAATATACTTTCAGATACATGTAAACCTGACAAAAGAAAGCTTAACTTTGCCGCAAAGATAACCTTCAAATACTGAAGTTATTCAGATGAAGATTATAAACAAGTTCTGTTCTTTTTTTTCTCCTTTTTTTTTTTGGCAGCACTTTACGACTTTACGAACAGAAAGTCCTTCCACTACAAATAAATTTTGCAAGACAGAATGATTTCTTTTAAACTCACAACCATTATGCCTGAAAAGATAAATCAGAAATTTTAAATTAAAATATCCGATGGATGAGATAAATACTTATGTCAAAAGACATAAGAAATTTATTATTCGGTATGTCTCACTTTATTCTGCGACCAAAAAGGTGTACTAAAACCTTTTGCGTTATTCATCTGCTAATCTGATATTATAGTTTCTGGTTCCCGGATACTGTATACAGTAGAAGCCCATAATCATATTATTAGACGAATATCAGTCTCACAGGAATTTTATGAAAACATGTTTACTTTGGTTTACGTATAGGATAAAGAATGAAGGTAGGTGTTTATATTCCTCGAAAGCGGAGAAATCGAAGAGTCTGAGTAGACAAGGGTGAAGGGTTTTAAAACATAGCCTTCGATTTCAGGTCTGTTTAATGAATATAAATACCAGCCTGAATTCTTCATCCAACTTACAAACCGTCAAAATTCGAAAAAATATAGGAATACTACATTGTTACATGTCTTGACTCCCTTCAGTGTGTTAATCCAAACTACAGTTCATGAAATGATTTCGCCCAATGTCACCTTCTGAAATTGTTCTTTGTATTGTAATCATCAGTGTTCTACGCAAAGCACGTTTTTAGTTTCAACTGACTGACTCGGGGTTGTTACAATTGAAGTCCATTCAGTTTGGCTTATGAG
>JAOXYJ010118853.1:0-11162 GCA_028566555.1 Lithophaga nigra
TGCAGTGCTGCTTTAGCACTCTGATCTTAATTTATGTTCGTTACTGCGGAAGATTATTAGCGTTACGTTTTGTTTTGTTTTGTTTTGTTTTGTTTTTTTTGTTGTTGTTTTTTTTTTGGGGGGGGGTGCGTAATTTCGCAAACATTATGTTTGCGTTATTTTGCAACACATATATTTTAATATGTGTATTTGGCAGGCCGAAATAATATCTAGAAGTGTATGGTGTAATATATTTATTTTCAGACTCACAACTTGTTTGCATGTTGTTCACTATATGTAGTTTCTGTCGGAATATATTAATGGTACAGGAATTTCAATAACCGTTTTCTCAGCAGCTACATCATATTCTGTAGCAAAAAAAAATTTAAAAATAAAAATAACCACAACAACGAGAAATTAAAGTATTCTCAGACCCAGGTGTCTGTGTGAAAAACACCAAGTTAAATTTTGGTAACAATTTTCAGCAACTACAGCTGACGGGTATAAAGTGTAGGGTAGTAAATACCGGTACTGTAATACATGTTAGACTCATAACTTTTCTGCTTTGTCTGTTTGGATTATGTGATTCTGTTAATGCTAAGAACTTTTCACAGAAGTACATCAACTGTAACTCGTATTTCTTAACATTTTATACAAAACATATATGGTGTGATGTATTTTGAGATTGTTACAGGGACAGAGCAGGTCATAAATAAGCCGCCGTTGGATGACAGAGAAATTTACAAGTGCTACTAGTGTTTGTTAGTATGAAACTTCTATGTAAATTATCTCGTAAAACAAAACTCATAAATTCCAAAATTTATGTATACTGATGACAACAAACTATATTTTTAAGGATTAGTGGGAAGAGAAATGAAAATTTGTATTATATATCTACTTTTTTCAGAAGGCGGGTATATATATTTGCACGCATTGACTTTGAGTACCCCTTATCTTGCCAATTGAAAAGTAGACGGATGTCGACATGCATGCTGTGGCCGTCATCTTTTAGGGTATATTTATCTATTTTTGAAAATATTTTAAGCATTACTAAGTAGCTAATGGTATTGTCCATTTTAATCTGTTAAGATCTAACCTGGATTTTTTCATTGTCATTTGCTGTGGGCGTCTTTATATCTCCAGGCGTAGCCAATTTATGCTAAATGTAGTGTAATATGGCCAGTTACAAACGAAATGGGTCGTGTTTATTTTCGGGATTACTCCAGTGTAATTGTTTTTCAATTTAAAAAGTTTAACAATTTTGATACATAAATATCGAATTCTTCAAATACCATTCATTTCTCCACTTTCCACAGTAAAAGAGGAAATACATAATTTCTGTTTCAAAAACTGATGGATGTGTAGAAAAGGATTTTTTCTGCTTCGTTTCGCAAAAGACTCAAATGCTAGAGATAAAAATGATTAGCAAAGTCAAATATTTTTACGTCATCCCGTATTCTGATTTTTAGGATAAATAGAGATGGCTGTATTGTTAAATACACGTATCGCATCATTTTTTAATTGAGTGGAAGGTGCACCAAGCAGAAAGAAGTCTTTATGTGTTTAATTAAGTAGAAAAGAGTTAATTAGGCATACTTGTTTACTTCATGCACGTTGAAATAGTAGATCTTAACACAATAATTCATAAAATGCCTACATAGTTTCGCAACAAAGAAATTAAAAATGTTTCATCATGAGCGATTTTGACGACAGGGTATTTAGAAAAAAAAGATTATGAATCTAAACTTTTAGTGTACACTTAAATTGACTTATTGGATAACTATTAACACCACCCAACGTAAAAGAAACAGTAAGCGCAATTTCAGTTAGTACGTAATCTGCGACTGTTGATGGGTACCGAGTTAAAGTCCGAGTTCGAGTTATAGTTAGATCTCAAGTTATTTTCGTAACCATTTGTTGAGTTATATTTGGAGTTTTAGACTCGAGTTGGGTATATCAGATCTGAGGTTGAACAAAATTACCCCCTTTTAAATATTCATGCTATGAAGAGATCACATGACGCGTCTATTTAGTATCGACGCCTAGGAGTCAAAATTGGTCGTCTTCTAAATGTGCACAGTGTAATCAGTGTTAATTTTCTTATATGTAGAAAGACATATGTTTACTTCATTAAAGCCTGAATTTCGTTTTCATTTTTCAATGCTCTTTTTAGATTAAATATTTGACTTGACAAAAAGTCGGTCAGATTTTAAATTCTAATATGAAAAAAATAATAAACGTGTTTGTCACAACTCAAAATGTTTATCTTATTGGTAAACGTTTGGTAGTAGATTAATTTACGCAAAAATACTGTTTTATATTGATGATGCTTTTCTCACCGTTGCAGAGACAAATAACCAAATGGAGACGCACTATGGCGGTTGATTTAAAAGCTGTTTGATGGACGATCAAGATCGCTGAATTTGGTCACCTTGAACATGCTTCTTCGTGAAGTATCTTTACAAAGTTTTTCAATAATGTTTCATGTATATAACTCATATTATGGGTAATAAAGTATAAACTTAAGTTTCAGATTTTTCTTATTTACACTAAATTTTCAGCAAATTGAACATATTATTTAGAACAGAAAGACAGTCATAAATTTATTGATATTGATTGCACCTACACAGATCTCTTTTTATTTTTGTTTTGGTTAGGTCTGATTTCTTTCCTAATGCGTTGTTATGTTCTAATTATAAACTCGTACGATATTATGTTGTTAGTTACTTGTTATCATACATGTAGATTTAATTATTATTTTGTTTATTTTTAGATTCTACCAGGATAACATTGTTAATTATTATTGTGACAAAAAAGTAGTTCCGACCAGTTTAAATGTACTTTTTGGAAATACAAACATAAAATATTTGGGTCATATTACCTACAATTACGTGACTTTGTCACTTTAATTTAAATGTGCATACCTTCGATATTGTCTTATTATTTGTAGTAAATTACTCAAGCGATAATTCCAAATTAGTTAGGCGCTAATTGTTGTTGTTATGCAAGCTTTACAACATTGAACAAATGCCTAAATATTAGTAGTCTAACCTTTTATCTCAAATTTCATATTTTTTTCATATTTCTTTGTTTTATGAAGGTTAAATGCTGAATGTGACTGCATTGGTATTTTTAAATTCTTCCTATTGAAATGTTTTAAATTTCGTACCAGGCATGCATATTGTAAACATTTATCTGCATGTGGTGTTGACGAATTTGATATCATTGTGGAATTACAAGAAAAGGGCACAAGGAAAAGAATTTAATTTCTCATTCTTAAACATATTCCTTATTCTTGTACAAATATGTAGTGATAGGGTTTTGTTATTGTGTATCGCCAAATACAGTCTCTATAATTGATTATTCCAGATACGGGTTATGTACGCGGTATCTAAATCCCTTGTTCTATATTGACTTGTCAATGATTTAATTTTTGTTTTTCAGTAAACCCTTGTCTCATCAGTGATGATAGAAGCCAAATGCTTGCAACAATTTTCGCAAAAAACAAAAACAAAACAAACAAACAAGCCTCCCCGTCCCCCGTAAAAAAAACAAAGAGAAAAAAAGAAAATAATGATAATAAATCAAACAGCAAAACAAAAACAAACAAACAAACAAAAACATATCCAACCGAATAAGTAATTACATGTATAAGTAAAAATGTTCAGATCTTTTGAAATTTTTTCGTCGTGACATTTTTAGATATACAGAAACAAATCTTGCAAAAATTGCGAGAAATAAACCTGGACAATTTGGCAAAAATCACCATTATAATTCTAATGTTTTATTGGTTTTCCAACAGGTCAAGCGAGGTCTATAGAATAAAAAAATAAATGAAAGGAAATCATGTAGAATTTAATTTGAATTCTGTCGGAGTTGTCGTTCTTTCAACATAAAATACCAAGTCTTGCTACGAAACGTACTTCGTTCTCACTTAAATTGGTATCTGTGATTTTTAATTACTACCACTGGGTCGATACCGCTGCTGGTTGACTGTTAATCCCCGAGGGTATCATCCGCGCAGTAGTCAGTACTTCGGTACCGACATGATTTATTACATACATGCTGTTCGAAATTTACAGTTTATAAATTTTTAAAAAATTTTTAAAAGTAAGGTTTCAAGTCCCTCAGGCAAAGTTGACCTTACCCAGAATTTGTCTATTCTCTTTAGGCCTGTTTTGATTTTTGTGGTGCCAATGTTTTGATATAATTTGGCTTTTCAAACTTTTTGCCATCAGCGTACCTGATGAAGGTTAATCCAGAAAAGCGCTTCGAACGCACTAAAATTGGTATCTGTGATTTTGAATCATCATCACACCAGACCTTGGGTAGGTATCTGGATACCAGGCTGAGCAGGACAGCGGTGTTAGGCCTGTAGTTATAAGTTAGCGACCTTAACCACTCGGCCACCCAGACGCTCGGAAAATAACGAGAATATATTTTCGATATTATACTAAAGACGACTAAAGAAAAGCCAAATATGTTTTTGTATATTTAGCTTAAACAGAGATTGGCAACATTATGGGTTATGATGATATTTTACTTTATACGTACGTATGAAAACATCCCACACTGAGTTTTCCGATCACTGAACTTTCATCCGATATCTTCTAAACGATTTACTATTTAGGACAAAGTAAAAGGTGTTATTCTTCGCTTAAGAGCGTGATTGATTGATCGACATATTTCTTGTCAGTTCAGATGTAGGTTTTCTTATGCTGCAGAAAAAATCCTTTAATCAGTATATTTACGAAGTGAGCCTCATGCTTCTCATGCAGTTATAAAAATTGATTGAAATGTTACATTTAAATTTTTACAATGAAAGTTTCTGTAGAAAGCAAAACAGAAAGAAAAACAATGACTTCATATAGACAATCCGTTAGTGAGGTTAACGCTTTCAATGGAGAAACATTTCGTGCTCTTCATTCAGCACACATTTTGAAGTCAAATGAAGAGAATATCGTGTCTATGATGTATGAAACATATCTATAATATTTAACCACAGATTCAACTCATGCTGACGATACCAGTTTGCTTTTGGTAACTGAATAGTTTTATGTACCGACGAGGAGATTATAAATTTTAAAAATGTGCTTTCATTTGGCATATGTTTCTATGTATAGAAGATTATGGCTTTCTACAGGCATATCTTGTCAAATATTTACCTCAAAGCAAAATATGTAGCTTACTGAATGAGTAACGAACCAGAGAGCGTTATATTCACGGTTAGGCAAATAGCTTTTGCTGGAGATCCACGTACATTTAACATATTGATTGCACTTTCATGTTTGGTTTAAACTTGATTCCTTGCCGATATTTTGTGCATTATACCGTGCATTTATGAAATTTTAAATTTGGCCGTTATAGAACACAGTACTTTCTTTCTGGTGTACTTGAATTTAGTACAAAATTTCCTTTTATAAAATTATTGTAGCTGCTTTATTTTTTTCACTTGAACACTTTATTTTCGTTGGATTTCCGACAGTTGACTTCCAGCTGCAAGAATGGTAGTTTGTTGGCATGACAATACACGGTTGAATTGGACTGGTTTTACATTAAGTTTTATACTTGAATGAAGATCTAAAAAATACAGCTGAAGTGTTGGTTAAATTTGTTTCATCATAACATTGAAATGTTTGTTGTAATAGCTGTACCTGTTACTACAAGAAGACATAGGGCCATTTTCCCGGTTTTTTTTCCCAAAAAGTACGTAAATCTGACCAAAACTCACATTATCAAAGCTTTTTATACATACTTTAAAGTTTTAAAAACAGAAAATCAAATTTTTTAACAATTGGCAACTTATATAAATGCATAAATTAGGCATTTTACGGTGGTATGTTTAGGACATACATTTATTTTTTTCATATTCAAATATCTCGAGCGCTCGACATATTATCTCGAGGCCTCGACATATTATCTCGAGGCCTCGACATATTATCTCGAGCGCTCGACATATTATCTCGAGCGCTCGACATATTATCTCGAGGCCTCGACTTATTATCTCGAGCGCTCGACTTATTATCTCGAGGCCTCGACATATTATCTCGAGCGCTCGGCATATTATCTTGAGCGCTCGACTTATTATCTCGAGCGCTCGACTTATTATCTCGAGGCCTTGACATATTATCTCGAGCGCTCGACTTATTATCTCGAGGCCTCGACATATTATCTCGAGCCCTCGACTTATTATCTCGAGCCCTCGACTTATTATCTCGAGCGCTCGAGATATATATATATATATATATTTGTTCACAGTGTATATCTGTTTTGTTTTCATTTAATTCTCTATTTCCTTTCCTGCCTTATGGCCATGATCGGATCGAATGGTAAGTTTAAGGAAGATTCTCAGTCTGATATGTGGTTCGTGAAAATTATCTTCCTTGTAGATATTCATGAGGAAGCAGTCACCGTGACCGCCGACATTTTTGTTAGAACGCCATAGCCCAAAGCTTCAGTAAAAAAACAACAACAAAAAAATTTGGATAAAATTAAATGTAACGATATTCGTTTTCGTTCAAAATAAAAAGCGGAAAGATGGTTTTTTTCTGGAATATTATTACTACAGGTGTTTTTGGATGATGAAAAAACTGGAGTTTGTGTCGCCTAGGAACTTTTTCATAAACTGTCCCGAGCACTTTTAAAAATTCTTATAAATATATGCGCGCTTGTCACCAATCGAAATTGCTATGACAGACAAAACATTTAATACAGATTTGAATGATATATCTTTTCCATGATTTTATGATGATGCTTTTTTATTAGAATAATTGTTATGTCCGTTGTCAAGCATTATTGGGAGATAATGACCCATTGACATCTAAATATAGCAATGTGGCATGTCGTTGCGTTCTATTTGTAAAAATTACGAAAGTGTTGATTGACACTGAATTTAATTGGAGCACTTTTATTGATCTTAATGATGTAAGAGGTGTAAATCCCGTTAAAACGACTAATAATCAGTAGCAGAACTATACAGATTTTGAATGTATACGATATTGCTCGGTCACATGTGGTCGTAAGGCTGCTAACAAATCAAACATACCCACCATTTACCGTCACACTTGATCGAATGACTGCAATAGTTTAGCCAACTTTGATATTTTGTCCTTAGAAGCTTGGAGCTTGTCACGGCTGGAAAATCTGGGAAATGAAAGACCTATCTTTTATTTATCTATGCGATTTTTTTTTCAATAAATTTTAAAATGAAGTTTTTTTATTAGCATAATTATTTAGACCCACTGACAGTGGGTCTAAATAATTATGTCAGAACTGTAAATGACAATTAACAGTTATTTGCCGAAATCTTAAGCTGTTACAATTAAGGATGTATTTCTTTTATTTTTGAATGAAAAACATACAACAGTAAAAAATTGGCTTTTCTTTTTGTAAGTAACTTTTAATACACATGGTAACCGGGATAAACAAATGCAAACACCTTTTCTACCTTATAAAATGAAGAGTTCCAGTTCTATTGTTCTTTTTCAACCGGAAACCTGACTGTTGTAAAGTAAAGGTAAATGACCAATATCTAGTCGTCCATGTTGTTTTTTCACCGATCGCAGTAAACAAATATTTGTTTAATGTAGAAAGCAATGACGAACATGTACGTGGGAAATGAATCTGCATGTAATTATAATTAAACTCAACGGGTACCAAAACACTGCCCAGAAGTAGGTAAGGATTTTAAGTCGTGTAAAAACAAAATGGAAACTAAATCTCTCTAAGTAATGATGTGCAAATTATCGAAAAGCATTTCAATTATATGTACCAAGGACTACTTCAGTTTTCGAGGAAGACTTCCATCACATGTAAACTGGACGAAATCCAATCACAAGAACTTATTGCACTCCCTTCCGCGATAAGATAAGGAGACTCAAAAAGTAAAAAAAGAGGGTATAATACAGACTTCACGAAGACGTTTTATGGTTTACTGGATATTCAGTCCAATGAACAGTTAGTATTTACTGGACCCAACACATTTTCACTTGACCGCCAGTAATAAAATTAACTTTACTTTTGGAAAAAAAAAATCGAAAGTAAAAGATCTGACCGCTAGCTGCCCATTATGATTATCTTTACCAATCATGGTCTTTTTGTTTCTTTCAAGGATAAGACAAAATGCGAAAAAAAATATTGAAAGTAAAGGAGAATAACAAAATAAAATATATTTTTACACTAGTTATATTTTTTTTATTTAATTAGTTTCACCCTTTTTTTCCTTTTAAAGTTGTGTTAATGGTAGTAATGCAGTAATGAATTGGTATAGACAAAATATAATTCAGATTCTTCAAAGAAGAATAAGAGGTCATTTACGCGATTTTGGATCTGCCCTTGACCTTGTTCAAGCTAGATGATAATTTGATTATTAATGTTGACACCAACATCCAAGAACATACTGAGTTTCATTACTGAATAATTATAACTAAAGATATTTAATAGAAATTGATGTGGTCACTTGTGGGTGCTTAATTCTAAAAAAATAGAATTTATAACTGCATTTTTGTTCGCACTAAGATGTTCAAAAATGGTAAAATTGTTTTCCCCTAGCCCTGTGCAGCCACAGCCATAGCCAGGGACCTACTTGCAAATGTGCGAAATTTCTAGATTTTAACAACCAATATTTAGGGAAAATCATTTCAAATATCTTGCTTGCATAAACGATATTTAAGAGGTAAAAAATTAGGAAATGACCTTTTACTTTTTATCATAAACGAAGAAGTCATGACTCATAGAGGTCTATGGTGATGACCCCACCTCTATGTAACTTACGACCCCCCCCCCCAGGTTACCCGGGGTATAGAAATAGGACCCAGGTTCTCCATCTTGCTGGGTAAAACCACTTCTGAACGGAATTTTCGCTGGTTGTGCAGGATCATAAATACACAACCAACGTTCGTCGGATGGGGCGTAAAATCCTTGGTCCCGTGTTTGGAGAATGCCACACTCTGCACGTTAAAGAACTTTTGTAACAAAACTCTTCGTGACTAGTCCGTAAGCGGCCGGTTACAAGGCTAAATTCCCCGCCCCTACCCACCGTATCTCCATTTTCCTGTGGCAGTCAAAATATTCCACCCAGTGGTCTGTCCTATTCCCCGTTTAATTATTAGTATTGATTGACTAGTTCTCGTCCTGAATATACCTGAAATATTGCTGGCTGGACGTTAAACAGCAATCAATCATGTTTGCTTCCTGATGATGTATTTTGTGCACGGTCTCATAATATACACTGCGAAAGTGTAAGCGTACTTTCTTTCCGGCGTGCAGAATGTCCGGATACATAAATACCCTAGTGTATTTCTGTCTTGCACTAGTGCATTTATTCCGTCAGAAGAAATACCCTACTTGTATTTAAGTCCTGGAATATCTGGTCTAGTGTATTCTATTAAGAATGAAAAGAATTCACTGTTATAAAAGTACATGCGTAATTATGACATGAGGACACAAAGAGAGGTCTAAGTACACACATATTAAGATATTCGGACATAATGTGACACATTAGTGCGTACCGATAAGACATTCCGTAGAAATGGGACGCCAGGCTGCTGACACAATAAAAACGTTCGGTACTTTGCTGTATTGAGACACAACACGCGTCAAAGAAATACTTGTTTCACTAACGCAAAAAAGGCCTGTATAGTTATAACCCAAGCAGTATAATACATATACATTTTCAGCAAACAAGGTTGAGTGTACACTACAAGAAAGAAAAATACACAATGCTATACTGAGTATGTGGAATCATAAATACACAACCAAGTTCCGTCGGATGGGGACATAAAATTCGTCCCGTATTGGGATAATACCACACTCTGCACGTATCAGAACCCTAAAGCTCTTCGTGAGTGATCCGTAAGTGGCCAGTTGCAAGGCTAAATTTCCCACCGGCTACCCACTTTATCCTCCTTTAGCTGTGGTAGTCAAAATTTTCAGCCCATCGGTCTGTCCCATCCCCGTTTAATTAATAGTATTGATCAACTTGTTCTCATCCTGAATGTAGCTGAAGTATTGCTTGCAGGACGTTAAACAACAATCAATTAATCAATATAACTTACGATTGCCAAGTTATAGTAGTGCAATGGTCTGAACAAACATATCAGGGAGTGTAACTAATACAAAAAGTAATTGGTTGATAAATGAAAGGAGAAACAATACCATAATTCCCTCCTTATTTTGGACCAGGGGTCAGTTCATTGTGTTTTATAGTTTCGGAATAGAAGATAATACAAACAAAGGTAAAAAAAATAAAATGTGACCTTGACATTTAACCTTGCAACCTTTTTTCAATATCAAAGTTAATGAGGGATAATAGTGAAGGTCCCATGCCTCTACGACTTACCGTTCGTGAGTTTTGGCGAAAAAAAATTATGTCAAGAATATACGGAGATAACTCCCATAAGACATCACTGGATTCCCTCCGAAGACTTAGAAAACACACAACTTAGCAATTTAGACCAAGCATTTTTCAGTATTTTCAATGGTGTCAGAGTGGTAATAGAAGAAACATTTTAGGTGTTCGGGGAGATAACTGCGCAAGAAAAAGAGGGTGAAAATCAAAATCTTGAAGAATGCCCAAACTTATATAATAAGAATGATTTTTATATGCCCTGTACTTTTTTTTACTGTTTTATTTTGGAAAAATGGCAGAAAAGAAAATTATCTTCAGAAGAAATACAATAAGGTCATGAAAAAAATGTATATGTTCCAGACCATACGCGTATTTGGACCGTACGCGTATGGTCCAGACCATATGCGTATACTCATATGGTACGGTCCGACCATACGCGTACGGTCGAACCGTACGCATATACTCGTATGGTCTGGTACGAGCTGGACCGTACTGGTATGAAGACGATACAAGTATTTTGTAGAATATGCAATTATTATAAGCCCATACTTTTATGAGATTTTCGATAATTCTAATACATGTATTGTGAACTAGCAAATGGGCTTTGTTTGAAAAAGAAATAAAAGATTATTTGATTTAGTAGCACTGAATTTAACTTCTGCTTTTATACAGCAAAATATTGAATATATTTTTTTTTTCATTTTTTTTTTCAATTTTTACTTGACCAAAATGGTTGCAAATTTGGCCATCTGTTTTTAAGAACATTTATTATTCGTTTTTATCTTTCCAGCAGTAAAAATCTAATGTTTTTTTTTTTAATTTCCTCTTGCAATAT
>JAOXYJ010118962.1:0-17926 GCA_028566555.1 Lithophaga nigra
ATATAGTAGCATAGAGCATCTGAGTCCGAGAGGAAAATAGTTTTTGTACTGACCTTACCAAAACATGTGGAAAAATAAATGAGTATTGTTCATTCGGTTTAATAATTGGGAACAGATTTTAAAAAAGAAGATACCTACACTGCAGTTTGTTAAAACATTGTTTCTTAGATTCGTAATTGGTGCAATTGACGAGTAATCGCCAACTATGTTTGAAGTGAAAGTATGCGTAACCGTTCAATTAAGGAAAAAGGTCTTACAGTTTTCTTTGTTTTTGGATGAACCATTTAACCTGGAGAGGTTATGCTATTTATATATATATGTATATATAATATCATGATCTTGGATATAAAACAATATATGGTGGATTAAAAAAAATCTTGAACATTGTCAAATATACATTTGGTTGTTAAATTTCAGTCTGAGTAAGGATGTTATCTAAACTCTTTGATCTGATACACGAGAATAATTAACCCCTTCAAAATTAATGGATTGTCTCTCGGATCGTAATGTAAGGATAACACTGTGACAACAACTGGTCAACTTGTCAAAGAATATTTAGCACATATTAAAATTATTAAAATAAAATGAAAACTACCGTCTGATATTAATGTTTTAGTTGACACTTTTACGTTCACCCAAGAAGCATATTTCCTAGCCAAACTACAGTATAAAAGCGCCTCATACAAAAAGAAATGAACAAAACGCCCAAAATCATCAATTTTTTCAAAGTCGATGTTATCAAGTGTGGCGACTCTCAAGACCTTCAGTCTTTGATTACTTTTGCTTTGCTGTGACAAAAGTCGCTAAAGGCAACCATATTGAATCAATTTCAAAAAGTACAGAAATATTCAAACAGGCCACGCTTCTGTCCTCGTTCAACTATTTAAAAAAAAGATATGGGGCAAATGTCAACAGACTACACTAAAACGCAACAAGTAACGAAGGAATTTGTTACACCTAGAGGTCTTTAAAAGGCCTTCAACAATGATGGAATCCCACTCCTTGTGACGAGCTCCTGATCGCCCAAATAAAACAGTTAAATAAATCTTTCCTCAATGTTTTAATTCTTTTAAAGTTAACATGTAAATTCAAAGAATAAAGTGTCAACAAAGACCAAAAATGACCTCGGCTCCTGACTTGCAACAGGCACATGATACATGTGGAGGGATTGAACATGTTTTACTGGATCCAAACGATCCAAAACATCGAGGCCAAAGGTAAAATGAAAGCAACTATTTTTTAAGCTCACCAGGCCTTAAAGACCGTGTATGCTTTTCACGTCACTTTGCGTAAGTCGTCGTATGTCGTGGTTGGCGTTAACTTTCCATAAAATAATCAACTCCTCTGAAACCACTCGGCCAATTTTTACCAAACTTCTAGGAATGGTCCTTGGATGGTCCTCTTTACAAATTTTGTTCGGTTTAGTTGGGCGCAATCCAACATGGCCGCCATGGCTTGACATAGTTTAACATTGGACTCTATGGGAATTGTATATTATCTTCAACTTCTCTGAAACCGCCAGGCCAATTTTATCGAAACTTTGGTGGAGTGGTCCTTGGATGGTCTTCTTTGAAAAGTATGTTGGGTTTATTCGGGCGCCATCTAACACTGCCGTCATGGGTAGATATAGTTTGACATTGGACACTATGGGAAATTTACATTTTTGTCAACCTCTGAAACAACTAAGGTAATTCTAACAAAAAACTTTGAGCCAGGTTAGCGATTACAGGCTCCTATGAGCCTCTAGTTTTTTTGCACGAAAAGTCCAATCTATCTATGTGACCATGTTCAAATTTACTTTGTTTTAAAATGTAAATTTATTACCTCAGCTAGGAAAAATTAAAATAAGACTCTTTTTAAAAAGTTCTCAATATATATATGGACTCTTCAGTCAAAACCAAAAATATATGAAGCATTGTCTTTAAAAGAATTAACAAACAAGATTTTAATTTTGAAATTAAAAACTTTAGAAAATAATGAAAATAAAATTATGGAAGCATCACAAAGTCTGAAAGAAATATTTCAAAGTAATTTCAAATGCAGCTTGTGTATTTAATAAACTGTGGACATAGGAAGATGTGGACATGTTGGGATGCATTTGCCGAATATGCACATTGACTAACAACAGCAGTTATTGACTTACAACAGCAGTTAGAATAAAGAAATGTAATAACTGGGTTGCACATACTATGTAGATGCAATAGCATCCAATTGGTTTACTCAACAATTGAATGCATTTTTTTGTAATTTTATAGGCATGTAAAAGTGTTGACCGAAGAGCTTCATGATAAAAATGTGCTTCGGTCAACACTTTTTCACGCCTATAAAACTACTAAAAAATTCATTCAATTGTCATAATTACATTCCACTAATACAAATATTTCCTATTTCAGCCATTTTTCTTTGTAATTTTACACATACGAAATAATTTGCTGTTAGAAATTACTACTCAAGTGATTGTTAACATCTGTAGTTGTCAAGGAAGCACGCGCAAATTAGAAATTAAGTTTTATTGGGATATAAAACATCATGTTAAGTGTTCTGGAACCATTCCAGTGTTTTTCTTTTATTAATATTGATATTCGTGATTTCATTGATTTATTTCCAGATTTTAATTTGTTCCGTACCGTTTTACTTTCGTTATTCCGTACAAGCTAATTACATATGTCTGCGGTGAAAGGACACGAATTCAGCCAGGATAACTTCGGCTAATTACACCGTAAGTTCATTGATTTTACTTTTATAATTATGGTAAATCTGTTTCTCTACATCTGTTTGATCAAACCGCTAAGTTCAAACATTCGGACTGTTACAATTTATTGGCAATCAGCATTGAAATATTGTAGCGACAAATTAGGATTTTTGCACACGTCACCAACCATTAGAAGGAAGTTCCAAAACCGTGAAGTTCGTCACAGATGCGTACCTGGAAACATTCATCAATGAACATTTCACATATTTTTTTAATATATGGACTTTAATTATTTAATTTAAATTTATAATGAACTTTAACTGTTTAAATGATAATTGCAATTAATCATATTTATTGTGTAATTTTTATAATGCTTGTATTTCAGAATTTTACCACATAATTGTTTACTCCTTTGGAACGGAATTAAAGGTATCCCTTGATATTTTGTTTCTGTGTTCCTGAGCCTGTAAACTCTGGTTACGCTTACTGGATTGCGCCAGTACAGTAAAATTGGTAAAGCCAGTGTCCTTGGAATTCCACGTCTACAGATCCATTTCACCAGACAGTGAGATCCCGGAGCAAAGTGTTGTAACTGTACCAACGCAGTTACACTCACACCTCATTGTATCCTTTATTGAAATTTAAATTGTATCCTTTGTTATAGTATCCTTATAAATATTTGTATTGCTTATTCACTTGTATAACAAGTTTTCTTTTCCATTTTCGAAATTTTATTCAGTAGGCACAAAACGTTCACTTAACGTTCAGATATATGTCAGATAAAATGGAAAGTAATAAACCAAAGGCGGACATTGACCAAACGCCACGAGAAGATACGGATACAGTTCCGGAAGCCACTACGGAAGCCAGTAGGATCCGCACGCTTACCGAAAGAGGCTTGGAAGCCTATGATGAAAAGAAAGAGAAATATTGTCGGGACATTGAGAAGTCGTGGGGTATGATTGAATCAATTGGAATAATGGCAAAATCTTTGCCGAAGGAAGTGCGAGAAATTAGTAACACGATAGAAGAATTGATAAAGGTCTACGACGAATACCGTAAGTTTTCCGAGATTTATCTCGACTTCTTGATAGGAAAGCATGCGGGATTTTGACGCATTCAACGCAGTTAGCGAAGTTCGAAGGTATAAGTTTGAAGCCATCCTGGAATTACTCCGTGAACGCCAGCAAATAGCAACCGAGGCCGCAAAATCAATTAAAAGCGGAATTGCTAAAAGCCGCCGATCTTCACGAAGCGGCAGTTCAGTATCTGACGTTTCTAGTCTAGCAAAGAAGACTCGGGCAAAAGCCGAAGCCGCTAAAGCAAAAATTGCATATGCGGAAAAGGAAGCTGCTCTAATTAAGCACAAATGAAAGCAGAAGAAGCAAAGATTAGAGCTGAGAATGAAGCAAGAGAAGCCGCAGTTAAAGCCGAATTACTTTTGTTAGAGACGCAAAAAGAGGCAGCCGTGATAGAAGCCGAAGCCCGTGCTCTCGAATCCGATGAGAGCCGTGATGGAGACTTAGATGAGATGAGCATTTACCGAAGCAAACCGATGACCCGCTTCAACGGGTTCAAGATTTCATAGACCAGCACCAGCCCCCAGTTATCGTGTCGGAACCAATTCCAATGGTTAACAATACAAATATGAACTTGCATATTCCCACAACAAATTTTCAAACTCAGATTCCTGTCGCGGGTTTAACACCCGTTCAGCAACAAACTGAATTTCAGACTTCGGGTTTCACACCCGTTTATCAAAATACATCCTTGTTTGTTCCGACATCTACAGATTTGGGGCTAAACACAATACCGGAAGTTGCTGAACCTAGCCACATCGTACCAAATTCTGCTGTAACAACACAGAGTCAGCCAGTATCGGCTCCAACTTTCAGCTAACAACCATTATCTGCTATAGCGCCAGCATATGTACCGGTTGAGAACCAAAACAATCCGGATGCTAATACTGCAGAGGGAATAACCAGGTTTCTGTTCCGTAAGGATTTGCTATTCAACCGTTTAACTAATTTCAACGACCGACCAGAAACTTATTATGCGTGGAAGGTCAGTTTCAAACGAACAGTGAAAGAGCTGCAGGTGTCCGATTCTGAAGAAATGGACCTGTTAGTGAAATGGCTTGGTTCAGAGTCGGCCAAGCACGCAGTCAGCTTAAGAGCTTCAAATGTCCACGACCAATCCGAAGGATTGAAGCTATTATAGCAAAGGTTGGATAAGAGATATTGCTCTCCAGAAATGGTCGAAGCTTCGATAAAGAAGAAACTTGATAAATTTCCAAAACTCACCAACAAGGATTATGCACGTCTGTATGATTTGTCAGACATACTCTGTGAAATTCAATCTATTAAGAAGGACTCAAAATTCAAAACGCTTCTGAGCTACTTTGATACATCCTCAGGTGTCAAACCAATTATAAGTAAACTACCATATTGGATACAAGAACAATGGTCTACTAGAGCCTCCAAATACATGGTTCAACACAATGTGCCATTTCCCCCACTTACGGAATTTTCCGCATTTATTGGGGAAATAAGCGATAGGAAAAATAATCCTGCATTCACCTATGAGACGGATATTACATCCGTACCTAAATCTCAACCTGTCAAACAAACAAGTTATGCAAGAGGACGTATTGCCGTACACAAAACAGGTGTGGATCAGAAGTCTGATTGCAACAAACCACAACAAGATGGATGCATCCTTCACAACGGCAATCATACACTAAATGAATGCTTCACGTTCCGTAAAAAACCGTTTGAAGAACGTAAGGAACTGCTTGTGAAACACAATATCTGCTTCAACTGTTGTGCTTCTACTTCACATAAGAAAAGGGATTGCACTGAAAAGATTAGCTGTAAGGAATGCAACAGTCAAAGGCATCCGACAGCCTTACACATTAAGAAAGAACAACGTCGAGAAATGGCTCCTAAGTCCAACAAACCTTCATCAAATGATGGCGGGGAGCCAAAGCAGACAACAAACCCCGAAGTAACGGCATCTGTCAAGTCTAACTGTACCGAGATCTGCAAGGAAGGATACAACGGTAAATCATGCGCAAAGATATTGCCAGTAACTGTATTTCAAAAGGACATTAAAGACAAATCAGTTAAGGCGTATGCTATCATTGACGATCAGAGCAATCGTTCATTGGCTTCTCCGGAATTTTTCCGTTTGTTCGATATTCAAGACGAACCGGAAGAGTACACGATGCTGAATTGCGCAGGGAAAGTAACTACCACCGGAAGGAGAGGAAAAGGTTTTACGGTAGAATCGGCAGATTGCAAACAACTCGATCTACCTGTCTTGATAGAGTGCGACCAAATTCCAGAAAACAAGGAAGAAATTCCGACTCCGGAAGTCGTAGCAAACTATCCACATCTACGTGACCTTGCAGGTAGCATCTTACCTGCGGACGAAAACAGAAGTATAATGTTATTGATAGGAAGAGATCTTATAGAAGCACATCATGTACTTGAGCATCGTTTAGGATCCCGAAAGGAACCTTATGCCCAAAGGTTAAGACTCGGATGGGTTGTTATTGGAGAAACTTGTTTGAACAAGCCAAACATCACTCTAGAATTGAATGTGAGAAAAACATACATGACACAGTCAGGCCAGCCAACCTTGCTGAAACCATGCACAAGTAAATTCGAAGTTCGAGAAACTTTCTCGAATATACGTAAAAGCAAATCACTTGATGATGAAATCGGCATGTCACTTTTTGAAAGGACAAAAGATGACGATAAGCCAAGCATGTCTCATGAAGACAAAATTTTCATGCAGAAAATGGATTCAGAGTTTATTAAGGACTCCGATGGAAATTGGGTAGCTCCACTACCTTTTAGAGAACCACGGCGATTGTTACCAAATAACAAACAACAAGCTCTTTATCGCGCCAAGCTTCTGGATGCCAGCTTAAAGAAAAATCCATCAAAAAAGGAACATTTTCTTGCATTCATGAGCAAGATTCTAGATAATAACCATGCAGAAGTTGCTCCAGAACTTGATGAAAACGAAGAACAATGGTATTTACCTTTATTTGGTGTATATCATCCCAAGAAACCGGATCAAATCCGAGGTGTATTTGACTCTTCTGCAAAAGTAGACGGCGTGGCACTGAATGACGTTCTACTATCAGGTCCAGATTTGACAAACAGTCTATTAGGTATGCTTATGCGATTTCGAAAGGAAGCGATTGCAGTGACAGCAGACGTCCAACATATGTTTTACTGTTTTGTAGTACGTGAAGATCACAGAAATTACTTGAGGTTATTCTGGCATAGAAACAACGACCTGGAGCAACCGCTGATCGAATACAGAATGAGAGTTCATGTTTTTGGAAATAGTCCATCTCCAGCGGTTGCTACATTAGGACTACGGAAAACAGCCCAATCGGCGGAATCGGAATTTGGTACTCACGTTACACATTTCGTGACCAACGACTTCTACGTGGATGATGGTCTTACCTCGTGTACTACAAACGAGGAAGCTATTCATCTGATGAAAGATACACAGAAGGCCTTGATGGAATATGGGAACTTAAGATTACATAAGATTGCATCGAACAGTCCAGAAGTTATGACAGCATTTCCGGCAGACGACTTGGCTTCTAATCTAAAGGATCTGGACCTTAATACCGAGAATAAGCCATTACAAAGAAGTCTCGGTCTGAATTGGGATTTAAACACCGACGAATTTCTCTTCAAATTATCAGAGGAAGAAAAACCTACAACTCGAAGGGGAATTCTTTCGACAGTTAACAGTATTTTCGATCCTCTTGGATTCTTGGCTCCGGTAACGATATATGGGAAACTTATCCTTCGAAAACTTATCTCAGAAACAATAGACTGGGATGACCCAGTACCAGACGAAATCGCAACAGAATGGATAACATGGAGAGACGCCCTTAACGCAATTGAAACTTTACGGGTTCCCCGTGTTTATGTCACATCACCCAATATGGCGGTAACAAAGGAACTGCACGTCTTTTCAGACGCTTCAGAAAAGGCTATTGAAGCTGTAGCCTATTTACGTACCACCAATAGCGACGGCAATTCTGAAGTTGGTTTTGTTCTAGGAAAGGCAAAACTTGCTCCAACTAGTGGGCACACCATACCTCGCCTAGAATTGTGCGCTGCGGTACTGGCAGTTGAAATCTCACAATTAATCATAGACAATCTAGCCTTTCACCTTGATACAATTAAATATTATACAGATAGTAAAGTTGTAGTAGGCTATATTTGCAATGAGTCTAGAAGGTTTTACACCTACGTTGCAAACAGAGTCGAGAAAATACGAAAATCATCAGTTCCAACGCAACGGAATTACGTTCCATCACAATTAAATCCTGCAGATTCAGGAACTAGATCAGTAGCGGCACGTGATATTCACGATAGCACATGGATTAAAGGACCGGAACAGCTTTGCACACGGATAAACAAGAACGAAACTGACGAATATCAACTTATTGATCCAAACGACGATAAGGAGATACGACCAAATGTTAGCACATTCAAGACTAATTCCCGTCTAGAACACGAACAGCTTAGAATTTCTGACAGATTTGAAAGGATTTCAGACTGGAATAGACTAGTCAAAGCGCTTTCATGTTCGAAACGGTTTCTCCGCAGAAATCGTGACGGAGAAAGGTCGAAAATAGAAACTGTCGATGCATATAGTGACACTGAACGATTCATAATAAAAACAATTCAATATGAAGTTTATGCCAATGAAATTGCAAGCATCAAGCAACAGGCAAAGATTGCAAAGAGCAGTCCAATTTTGAAATTAAATCCGTTCTTAGATGAAGAGGGACTGTTAAGAGTAGGCGGCAGACTACGTAAGTCTGACGTACCGCTTAGAGAGAAGAAACCCTTGATCATACCAGGGCGACATCACATCGGTACACTACTGGTTAGATACTACCATGAAAAAACGAAACACCAAGGTCGTCACTTTACAGAAGGCAAAATAAGGGAAGCAGGGTTTTGGATAACCGGAGCTACGCGATTAATCTCAAGTATCATATACCAATGTGTACCCTGCCGAAAGCTGAGAGGTAAAGCTGAAGAACAGAAAATGGCTGATATACCAAATGATAGACTTACAGTGGCGCCTCCATTTTCTCACGTTGGTGTTGATGCTTTTGGACCTTGGTCAATTGTATCCAGGAGAACAAGAGGTGGACACGCTAACTCAAAGCGTTGGGCAATATTATTCACTTGTCTTGTCACAAGAGCCGTACATATAGAACTTGTCGAGGAAATGACCTCGTCAGCGTTTATAAATGCAAAGAAACGATTTATTGCGATACGGGGACCTGTCGAGAGGTTTAGATCAGACAGAGGAACCAATTTCGTCGGCGCTGTGAAGGATCTACAGATGGATCCCATCAAAATTGAGGACGAACCCATACAGAAGTTCCTTAACGAGTCAAGAACAAAATGTAAGTTTAATCCGCCGCATTCTTCTCACATGGGCGGAGTCTGGGAACGAATGATCGGTGTCGCGAGAAGAATTTTCGATTCTATGCTTACTGGAGTGACCGAAAAATCATTAACACATGATATTTTGAACACATTTATGGCTGAAGTTTCTGCAATAATGAACTCTAGACCACTGACACCAGTATCTTCCGATCCAGAAAATTCACTCATATTGACACCTTCGATGCTTATCACTCAAAAGACTCAATACGTATATACATCAGACTCGCTTGGAGAATTCAAGGAAAACACTCTGCACAAAGCTGCATGGAAACGAGCTCAAGCCTTAGCAAGTATGTTTTGGTCCCGTTGGAGGAAAGAGTACCTTCCGTTATTACAAACCCGACGTAAGTGGAACCATGACAGTCCGAACATTAAACCGGGCGATATTGTTCTATTGAAAGAAGATGTATGCCGTAATCAGTGGCCCGTAGGAATTGTGACGATAGCCTTTAAAGGAGAGGACGATCACGTCAGAAAGGCAGAAGTACGTGTTGGAACAAAAGTTTATGTAAGACCGATAGTGAAAATGATTCTGCTTCTACGTGAGGATGAATTGTAAATAATGTAAATAGATAGTGATATGTAAATATCAGACGGGGAGTGTTCTGGAACCATTCCAGTGTTTTTCTTTTATTAATATTGATATTCGTGATTTCATTGATTTATTTCCAGATTTTAATTTGTTCCGTACCGTTTTACTTTCGTTATTCCGTACAAGCTAATTACATATGTCTGCGGTGAAAGGACACGAATTCAGCCAGGATAACTTCGGCTAATTACACCGTAAGTTCATTGATTTTACTTTTATAATTATGGTAAATCTGTTTCTCTACATCTGTTTGATCAAACCGCTAAGTTCAAACATTCGGACTGTTACAATTTATTGGCAATCAGCATTGAAATATTGTAGCGACAAATTAGGATTTTTGCACACGTCACCAACCATTAGAAGGAAGTTCCAAAACCGTGAAGTTCGTCACAGATGCGTACCTGGAAACATTCATCAATGAACATTTCACATATTTTTTTAATATATGGACTTTAATTATTTAATTTAAATTTATAATGAACTTTAACTGTTTAAATGATAATTGCAATTAATCATATTTATTGTGTAATTTTTATAATGCTTGTATTTCAGAATTTTACCACATAATTGTTTACTCCTTTGGAACGGAATTAAAGGTATCCCTTGATATTTTGTTTCTGTGTTCCTGCGCCTGTAAACTCTGGTTACGCTTACTGGATTGCGCCAGTACATTAAGAATCATATGATTAGTGCTTTACCAATTACATTGAACCGTTCGAATGAAACACCGAAGTAATGTAATTATTAAGCTGAAATATTATCAATTAATCTTAACATGATCATTCATGCCTGACTGAGGTGTCAGGGCCATCAAATGGTGTCCGAACAGGATTTACTCATATAGAGGATACTACATGTACACACCAAATATCAAGTGATATACTTGTTTAGGCTGTGCAGAGTGTGTCCTAAAAACTTAACTCGTTTATACATAACTTAGGGGTCGGGGTCATCCAATAGGTGTCCAATCATGATGTACTCATATAGATGCAACTGTGTCTCAAATATCATAGACCTGCAACTAACACAAGCATAATAAATTCCCCGAAAAAACAAAATCGTTTACGCCGCCTTTGCCATCGCAGCCGAAAACAGTATCCCTGTCTCGTGTCCGCGACTGTTTGTCGCACGCGAGACAAAAACCATTACAAGAAGTAAAAAAAATCATAATTAAGTCTTCCAGAGAAGACATGTGTCGTCTGCATCAGTTTTGCCTGGTGAGGTACACAATTTTATTTTCTAATGTAGAATCTCAGAGTTTGGATAAATTTCATATATGTTTTAAGGTGGGGTAGTGGTTAAAGTATGTGTACCTATGACATCTTTTAAAGCCTTGCATATGTATGGGAAACACCAAAAATCATATTTAGCAAAAAAATATATAGACTGTGAACCAACTTCCTTCCAGTAGAAGAACCTGCGCGAGTTTGGTTGATTTCCATAAAGGCATTAAGCAGGACTAGCTGATAGAAGATGTACCCTTGGATAGCGTTGAAAACCTTGTTTTAGTATGGAAAGCCCCAATTCTTATGCAATTATATTTGTAAAGTCGATTTTGATGGGACGACCGGTTGAAAAATTCATGGTCTCAATTCCAAGATTGATGCCGTAGGAGAAACTGCGCAAGCGCAATAGTTAATCACGGTAATTTCATTAAGTTGCATTAGAATAGGGGTGAATGGTATTGTATTTGAAGAATTGCAGGCATCAATTGTAGATTTGATGGTTGTAATTTTTTTCACTCGCGACGCGTTAGCGGAGCCAGTAAACGGACATTTGCAAACGTCCAATCAAAACTGATGCCGGCAAATCTTCAAATACAATACTGTTAACCCCTAAACATCATTTTGATAAAAAAAAAAATTAAAGCCATCGGCTTAGGGCAAAGGAAAACTTTGTTGTTCCAATTCCGAGGGATATATATTTTGGTCTATTTACTGATTACACATTAACCGTTTCATTACCTAATGGCAGAATATCATCAAATAAATTAAGTACATAATATAATGCAAAAAGCTAAGTGTACAAAGTAGGTTTTTAATTATTACTTCGAAACAGTTTCTTTAAGTTGATGGTATACAAGCGTTTGAATCTGTTCTGCAAACAGCCATACAATAGACTACACGGGGCAATAGAACGTTTTGGTGTATAGGTATAAAAAGAGAAGATATGGCATAAATGTATAGGAGACCACACTCCATCCACTATACGGAATTCAATTAGGAAACTAGAGGTCTCCGTAAGGCCTTCAACAAGGCTGGAATCCCACTTCTTATGACGAGCTCTAGAATGTCCCACTCAACAAAACGTATATACGTAAAAAATATAAATCTTGCCTGAATGAAACAACAAAAACGGCAAAAAACAGAAAGAAAGCACAAAGACCAACCAATGACCTCGACTCCTGACTTGGGACAGGCACATGAAACATGCGTTGGTGTTAAACTAGTTTTGCTGGTACCAAACCCTCCCCAAATCAAGGTCAAAGGTGAAAACCAGAGGCTCTCAGGAGCCTGTAATCGCTCACCTGGCATACTGTTGTCAGGACAACGTTTACATCGTAATCTAAAAGATCAAGTAGTAACTTTTAGGCAAGAAGATTTTTTAATGAATTTCCCATAGGGTTAAGTAAGTTCGGATGTGGCGGCCATCTTGGTTGCCGGGTAGGGTCATCGGATATAATTCTGAAAGAGGATCACCTAAAGATTATTTCATTAAAAGTTTGGTTCCAATAGAGCAAGTTGTTCCAGACAAGAAGATTTTTTAACGAATTTCCCATAGGGTCCAATGTTAAAATAAGTTCGGCTGTGGTGGCCATCTTGGTTGGCAGGTGGGGTCATCGGATATATTTCTGAAAGATTATCACCTAAACATCATTTCCCCAAATTTTGGTTCCAATTGAGCAAGTAGTTCCAGACAAGATGATTTTTAATGAATTTTCCATTGGGTCTAATGTTGAACCAAGTTCGGCTGTGGAGGCCATCTTGGTTGGCGGGTAGGGTCATCGGATACAATTCCGAAAGAGGATCACCTAAAGACCATTTCATCCAGTTTTGGTTCCAATTGAGCAAGTAGTTCCAGACGAGAAGATTTTTTAATGAATTTCCCATAGGGTCCAATGTTAAACTAAGTTCGGCTGTGGCGGCCATCTTGGTTGACTGGCGGAGTCATCGGATACAATTCTGAAAGATGATAACCTAAAGACCACTTCACCAAAGTTTGGTTCCAACTGAGCAAGTAGTTCTAGACAAGAAGACTTTTTAATGAATTTCCCATAGGATCCAATGTTAAACTAAGTTCGGCTGTGGCGGCCATCTTGGTTGGCGGGCGGGGTCATCGGATACAATTCTGAAAGAGGATCACCTAAAGACCATTTCACCAAAGTTTGGTTCCAATTGAGCGAGTAGTTCCAGACGAGAAGATTTTTTAATGAATTTCCAATAGGGTCTAATGTTAAACTAAGTTCGGCTGTGGCGGCCATCTTGGTCAGCGGGCAGGGTCATTGGATACAATTCTGAAAGAGGATCACCTAAAGACCATTTCACCAAAGTTTTGCATCAATTGGCTCAGCAGTTTTGGAGGAGAAGATTTTTTAAGAAACCACCCCCTTTTTTCTATTTTTAGCAATGGCAGCCATATTGGATGGCCGATCACAACCCCAGATACAATTATGAAAGGGGACCATCCAAGGACCATTCCACCAAAGTTTGGTCCAAATTGGTCCAGTGGTTTCAGAGGAGAAGATTAAAATGTGAATTGTGGACGGTCGGACGGATGACGGACGGACGGACGACGGACGCCAAGTGATGGCAAAAGCTCACATGGCCCTTTAGGCCAGGTGAGCTAAGAAAGTAGTCCCAACAACTTAGGAAAAAGTCTAATTCACATATACATTGTATAGCATAATTGTGTGCACATGGTGTATAATCTACACCCAAAAAAAGAATATCAATATGTGCCAATAACAGTTGTTAACTTAGTATTGGTGTCAAAAGTAGCCAACATTTCTTTTTGACAGATCCTGGAGAAGATATTCTACATTTACATCATCATTATCTAACTCTTCATCACTATCTTCTACATCATTTCCATCCATGGCAAATTCATTCTCAGGTATTTCATCTTCTGGTACTGAAGGAAAACTGCTTATACCAACTTCTGAAGCCTTTTCATACAACAGAAACTTTTGCCCAGCCCTTTCTCGGAAATTTGACTGGATTGTTTTCAAATCCTTAATATTTAATCTATCAAACTGTATACCTGAACAGAATATTTTATAATTCAAAACCATCCATAGAATTGCAACTGATACATGGCTCAAAGAATTTGTATTGCTTTCAAAGATATGGTGCCGTCCACTGATTAGCAGAATATCATTTTGTGAATCATACATGATTATTCTAAAATTACGAGGAGAAATTAATATATTTGGTATTAACAAATTGTCATAAGATGGGTGTCGTTTTCTTTGTATATATGAAAATACAATCGTCTGGGCAATTGCCTGACTTTCAGAGCCAGAGAGGACTTCAGAGCAAGACTTTCCTCCTGGAGATTCTTTTTCATCTTCTTCTTCATTTTTTCCTGATTTGTTTAATTCCTCATCATCTTCATCCTCATCTGTAGTAAAAACAATATCTAGTATCAAGCCAAACAACTTATTATCCTACAAACTTCAGAGAGATTTATTCATATTCTATCCTTGCTACATTAATACACTTGACTTTATGGCTACTATTCATCTAGGATCAGCAAGGGAACAAGTCAAAACAAATTTAATATATATTAGTAATTAAATTTTGCTATCAACGAGTAGAGTTTGAAAACATGTCTTCACCCATCCCCTGATCAAAGTTTGATAGACATAATAACATACAAGAAGTTAAAAAGCAAATATAGAGCAGCACTAAAGGTCCCCCACCTCTATGTATTGTGAAATGGAAAGAACTTATCAGCTATACCTGTGTATTAAGAATTTAATTCTTTATAACTTAAAATATAACAGTACAATACATTTTCCTGCAAAATGATAAGATACACACACAAAAAAAATGCCGAAGGAACTTAAAAAAATTTTTTTTCAACGCAATACCGCCAAAACTAATTTCAATGAAAAACTGTTAAAAATATTCCACCAAATTAATGAGATTTTCAATACTTTAGGGTATTATCCTATGTTCATGACATCATCAATTGGCACATGTGCAAAATACATGTATGCTTGATTTTTTGTAAGCAATGTTTGCACTGGTCTTATAATTTAGGAAATCTTTTTATCAACATACATAAACCTCCTTAATTTTTTGTTAGGGAAAAAAACAGTTGATATAGAATTCGAACCTAATCCTGTGATAATGTTGCAACGAGAAAATTAGGCACTTGCCCGCTTGCAAATGTGAGAAAAATAATCCTCAGGCGAGTGAAAATAGCAAAGAACTCGCCCATATTGTCGAGTGATTTATATTATGAGACAGTCCTTTATTTACTCAAGGTTAAATGAATGTACCATTCGTTGATAAAAAAATATGATGCAGGGCTTCAGAATTCCTATTTTCTGTTGCCCGGGGAAAGTGAAATATGATGACGGAAAGTAAAATTTTGGATTAACTTTCCCATGGGCAAGTCAGTCATTTTTGTAATATTAGGTAAAGCATTCTGTGTGTGGGTAAGTGTAATTCTTTTTGGGAAAGTTGAAATGTCAGTTAACTTTCCTGCGGGCAAGTCAAGCGATGAAAAAATTCCAGGGCCCTGAGATGTTAAACGTTTTTCGTGGATATAGATTTTAACATTCTGTTGTAAGAAAGTCCCATCTACTGATAATAAGTAACAATGTTTCCGATTTGATGGTAAAATTATTGACTAATCAGATTTCATCTTGCAAATATCAGTATATGATTTGCATGATTAATAAGTTTTGTAAACAGCGTTGTTAGCAAGCTTGCTTGGACAATACTAACCATGCTAACTACACAAAATTTAATTAAAATATGGAGCCTTGAGTATTTTTGGTAAATAAATTAAAGACTGAAGGTCTTGAGATTTACAAATGTTGACCAAACTGACATTGCAAGCACATTCCTTATAATTGTTTAATGTATTAAAGTTAAAATAATGTTCCTGCAGAAAAATATAGCCCTTGGTAAAATGGTCTTTCCAGAAACATAAATGTTAGATTACGCACAAAATTGACTGGCAACGTCTACTTTTCAAAAACAAACATCTTCAGACCATGGAGGTACTATCTTCTCAAAAAATTGCAAACTGTAATTTTGGCTATCAGTGATAATTAGCAGAAATTAGCCATAATTGTGATACCATTTGATCCAGAATTTCATACTGTGCTGCTCGCAAACACGGTGGCATCATTAATCACTGATTCAGTGCAATCACAATTAAAACAACAGGTTTTAACAGCTTGTAACGTCTCTGTTATCTTTAAATAATTGATATCCACACTCAAAAAACGAACTTAATTGACTTCATAGCATATTTAAACGATCAACAGAAGTGCTACTTTTCGAGGACTAAATTGCTCTAAGGCAGTAAAGAAGTCAATCCAACAGTGTAGTGATATTTGTTACGATAACAATGAGTCGCATTCTATGAATTGGGACTCAATAACTTAGGATTAGGTCTTCCTCGGAAGACATGTGTCGCCTTTCAAAAGTTTGCCTAGTGAGGCTATGGCAATAAATAATTAAGGAAACATTTAAATTTGCGCAAACCCCACCTTAATTACATATGAATATGATATTGTAGAAAAATTTTTAAAAAGTTTGAGTCCCTGTTTATAAAGAAAGATATAAGACAAATTATGTAATTCCACAGTAATATGTTTATGTATATTGAGCTTCCAAAATTATCTCCCTTTGCATTATTTTGCATTGTTAAAAAAGCTATATAGAATTAAAAGTTAAAATCCACTACATTCATTTATCAAGTAATACTGTTCTGTTGTATTTGGTTGAATTCTGTTCAGTAGTTTATGAGGAGTTGCAGATAAGAGATGCATACCCCATACAACACTGAAGTCCCTGATTTAGTACGGGAACCCCAGAAATCAATCTGATCAAAAAATAAAATAGGAGGTGCACAACTAGACATCCTAATGAAGAATCTGTGAAAGTTTGGTTCAATTCTGTTCAGCAGTTTAGGAGTGGAGGGTAAGAGATATATACCACCTTATGTTAACATTGAAGACCCTTTTTTGTATGGTAAACCCCAGAAATCAATCTGATCAAAAAATGAAATAGGAGGTGCACAACAAGACATCCTAATGAAGAATCTGTGAAACTTTGGTTGAATTCTGTTCAGTGGTTTAGGAATTGCAGATAAGAGAAAGTGTGATGACTAAGACGACAGAATTTTATCCCTATATGTAGCCCTGCTGATCAGCAGGCGACACAAAAACTGCTCAGATCCCCACCCCTACACAATATATATTCTTATTCAGCATAAAAAGACCAATTCCGTGGTCATCCCTGGGGATTGACCCAATCCTGACATTTTGAAATTAACTTAGATGTGAGTCTTCCTCGGAAGATGTGTGTCACTTGCGTATTTCATCTCACATTTTACCCATTGTTATCGGAAAATTCAAATTCTTGGCAAACAGGAAGTTGATATCTGAGAACCCTGAAATGGGGAGACATGGTAAAAGTAATGATAACTAAGACATTTACCAAATATTTTATCATTTCCTTACACGACAGCTGATAAAATTTTGTATATGAACACATTTATGGGAAAACTTCAAAGTCTTGGCAAACAGGAACGTGATCCCCGAGTACCCTGAAAAGGGGAGACACGATAAAAATCATTATATCTAAGCTTTCCACCAAATATCTAATCATTCCTTCATGCAGTTGCAGAGAAAAGTGTTAACAAAAAATTTTGTATATGAACACTGCTATGGAAACTAGAGGCTCAGAAGACTGAGCCTGTATCGCTCACCTGGCACGAACAATGATAAATTGTCCTTAGTTATGATATCTGTTGTCTCAGATGGGACCAAAAAAGTTTTCTAATTTTAAAAAAGAACCTTACACAGATGCTTCAGCCAATCAGACACAAGAATTGCCCATGTCGGCCATGTTTGTTTAAGATCAGGACGAAATAAAAAAACTTTATAAAGGTACT